>MU249613.1:0-34605 GCA_018977245.1 Lethenteron camtschaticum | reverse complement strand
CTTCATTTAATTCGAGCAGTGACGTAACATTTGCAAAGAAGGTTACCACGGAGCTGTAGCGAAATAGATCGCCCCTACAGCGTAAAATGTTCGAGACCGTGAGCGTATGTTGAACTTCTTTCGCACCGTACGTAGTCAAACGTGCTAATCAGAGGTGCGGGGAAAGGACAACAAATGGACCACAAAACAGGTCCCTGCGGGGTGGGCTGGTAGGAACGATCTGCTAGAATACCTTTACACTCGTCTCGACATCTCTCCATGGCCTCGCTCCACCTGAACTCGCCTCTCTCATCTCCGTCTATGTCCCCCTCGTTCCTCTTCGTTCACAATCTTCTCTGTCCCTCCTACATTTCTGACCCAACCATCCTGGACATCTGTAAAAAANTAGCCACATAACTCATCGGATTTCTCCAGGATAAATAAAGATTTTGATTTCGATTCCCCGTGCCCAATCCTGTTGCTGATCTTTCTCCCTCCTTGTACCCCTCCACTGGAGTAAACTTCCCCTGTACATTAAGTAGTCCCCTTCATTAGCCTCCTTTGGTTCCTCTATTAAAGCTCAGCTCTTTGCTGTTGCCCATTCCCTTCCCTCCCCTCGCCCCTCCACTCCTTCCCGTGCCTCCTCTGCCCTTTCGTGACCCCGTGTGCCCTCTGTTACGGTCACTCATTCCTCGGCTTTTGCACACCCCTGCCATCTTAATCACTATAATTTTGATTACGCTTTTAAGTTATGTAAAACGCTTTGAGCTACGGCGCTCTATAAATATAAAATAAGATACAATATTGCTAACTTACCGTGGAAGTTAGAAATTGAAACTGTGCCATGCTTAAGATTTTACCACCCCATTAAAACGCGTGCATGCTGTCACCGCCACTTAGTGGTGAGCGGCAGTTCTTGTTGTTGCTCTGCGTGGGTCGATGGACACACCCTGGCTGCCTTGTGAGCGAGAGGTTCCATCTCAAGGGACCACCCGAATTAAATATTTTGATCAATTAAAAACAAATTATTCCAGGAGTCACCACGTGGGGTAGTTACATCGGTGGCCAGTAGGGGCGCACATGCCAACTCTTGGGCTCTCATATTTTTTGGGTCTTTCGGTAAAGCCACGTAGACAGAAAAAATTACATAAAATATTGACGTTTCGATCGCAACACAAGCGGTCGTTTGCAGGAAAAGGGGGTCAGCTTCTAAAGACAAACTGCTGATTAAGGTTTGAAATGGGCGTGGCCCAAATGTCAGCCGCCAATGCAAGTGGTGGGCAGCGACCGCGGCGGTGGTGGGCTCTCCACCAATCAGAGGGCTGCCAGGCATGGCAATGCAAGATCGCGGAGCCTCCTATACGGCGAGCGCGTCAAGGTGGCTATGTTAATGGATGGATTAGCATGTTAATGGCAGATCGTGAAGCAGCCGCCTCGAGGATGGCGCGCGAGGTTGCTGTGTTGGTGAGAAATTGTATCTGTTAATGTAAAAAGTCAGATAGCCGAAAATAACAACTAAAATCGGAAGGTGGTAGGCTGGGAACATCACAGCCAGTTACGACTTAAACTGGTTAATAACGTCCTTCCAATGATTGCTCAGTTTGTACCCATCTTCTCGGTTGAAATTGTGTCTGTGTTATATATCTGGATGGCTTCATGAACGAATCTTTGTTGATAGCCAGTGGGTTTGCAGACTACTTTCGTCTTGGAAAAAACAATTTCGTGTGAGCCCACCGCATTAAAACAATGATCAGCCACGGCCGAGGTATCGGTCCTACCGTGTTTCAGATCCGCCTTGTGTTCACGAACACGGTCCGAGACATGTCGCTTAGTTTCCCCAATGTAACTACTGCCACAGACACCGGGGTATTGCATGTCAGGGATCATACTTCACAGATGGGATCAGATCACGAATGTTATGTACTGTGTTAAATCGAACCTGGATTTTGTGCTTGCTCATGATTTTGGAAGTCTTTTTGGTGACCCCTGTTATGTATGACAAGGTGATGGTTTTGATTGGGTCCTCAGATGTTCTTTCCCAACAGTTGGGGTGACAGCTTTATGGAATGTGTAGTCTGAATATCCATTCGTCTTGAGAGCTTGGTGTACGTGTTCCAGTTCACTGGCTAGGTGGTGATGGTCGGAAATACATCGAGCTCTATGGTGTAGAGTTTTGATGAGGGAATTCTTCTGGGATGGATGGTGGTGGGGTCAGGTTTTAGGTAGGCATCCATATGGGTGGCTTACCTGTAGACAGTGTCCCATTGAGCCATCTGGTCTCTTTTCGATTAAACATCCAAGAATGGTAACTTGCCATCCTTTTCCACCTCCATGGTGAATTTGATGGCTGGGTGTATGGAGTTGATGTGGTTGAAGAATTGGCCCAGAGCTGGTAAGCCATGTGGCCAGATGACGAACGTGTCATCTACCTCTTCCACAAGGAAGGACGTAGAGTGGATGCCTGGATGGCATCTGTCTCAAATTTTTCCATGAAAACATTGGCTACAACTGGAGATAAGGGAGAACCCATTGGGGTACCTTCAACTTGTTTGTAGAATGTTCCATTCCACGTTAAGTAAGTGTTGGTGAGGCAATGCCTAACCAGGGCCAGTACATCAGCATTCAGATTGCAATGGTGTCAGTTACAGGAACTTTGGTAAACAAAGAGACTCCATCGAAACTGACAAGCCAATCACCTGGAGATAGTGAGATGTCCTTAATTAACGATACCAAGTGAGCTGAGTTAAATACAGCTGAGGTAGTCTTACCAGTGAATGGTTGTAAGTCTCAGACAGAAATCAGGCCAGTGTGTAGGTGGGTGAGTCAATGGTGGAGACGATAGGACGAAAGGGTGTGTACCTTATTTATGGATTTTATGGTAAGCTATAAAATCTGGGTGGTCTAGCAGCAGAGGGTTTTAAGGAAAGCCGCTTGGTTGGTTCAATTAAAGATGTCTTGGGCTCTCGTCTACAAACGATGTGTGGTTGTGGTGCTCTGTATATGGCTGTGGTCGTGGTATGGTGTGTGGTTGTCGCAGTGCGCGTGTGATTGTGGTCGTTTGTGTGCGGTTGCATGTGTAGGATCTGGGGAGCGGTAGTGCAACAGTTAGTGTGCTGCTACGAACCTGGTGACGCGAGTTAGATTTCCGCTTATGGCTAACACCAGTGACGATTATCGGACTAGTTCCTGGGCCTCCCCTAAGTCAACTTAGCTCCAAATGAGTACCTTGTGCGGTGTGTAGACATCGCCACTGGGGAGACAAAGGTGTCGGTCCTGGTGCTCGCCACCCACCCGTGCCGGTCTGAATAGGTGCTTTCTAACAGCACCTGCCCCAAAGTCTGTTCAGGCTCTAGGGGATCTTTGTCTTGTTTTCGTAGGATCTGGGATGACTCTGGTGACCAGCAAGTCTGCCTCCCGCTGCTCTCCCCTGGCGCCAGTGTGTGCTGGAGTTCCACAGAGCCTGACAAGGTGAGGCACCTGCACAAGGTCCACCAAGGCAACACATGTAGACATGGCTTACGTGTGTGCGCCAGTCAAGTCAGTTAGCCCTTCCTGCAACACTCCGTAAACTGCACCGATCAGAAGTCGACACACGCCACGGCTGATATCCATAACTTGACTATTTTGGAAACGTGTGGCACATACTCTTCTTTGATGCGATTTCAGCATTGAGATGGCACAGACCAATTAATGGGCTTCGAGTGGCGTGCCCAACAAACACCTGCCCAGCGACCGCACCTTCACACTGCCCGGCTTGCATGGAAACACTGGACAGCACTTAAACCAGATCTGCACAAACCACACCGAATGCCCAAGTAGAGAATAAAGGAACTCTCCTTGTGTGTGATTGCGGCTATGAATGCCAAAGCATGGATCACCTAACATCCCACTGTCCCAAATCTAATTCTGCAGGCAGTGTATCTGCAGTTCACCAACTCTCGGACGAAGCTTTAATCGTCACCCTTTATTGGCCTTAAGAAATCATAAATCATTATTCAACTCACAACACTGGGGTCCATCACTTGATTTGCCAGTGAGCCTTCCACACATCATGAGATGACTTCAAAGTGCACCCAGCCTGGCACACAAGCACTGCGGCGACGTCACCGCCGATCCCCGTCGAATGGGGGTTGTTTTTGCCGCTGTGCGTGGCGCAGCTGCTGGTGGGCGAGCGTGGCGGCCGCGTGCGGGTCTACAGCGCGAGGAGCTGGGCCGCGCTGCTCTCCCTGGACTGTGGGGCCCCCAGCGGACCCCTCATGATGGCCGACTGGAGCCCCCTGGACCCGGTGTCTGTTGGCGCCGTGGCAGGGGCCGACTGGCTCCTGTGGGACTCGTCGCGTGGCAGGTGAGCGGGNTGAGTGGGTGAGCGGGGTGAGTGGGGTGAGCGGGGTGAGTGGGGTGAGTGGGGTGAGCGGCTCAGGCAGTTGCATCTTGGAAGGAAGTGGTCTGCTCCGACTTTGTGTTCGCCTGCCTGTCCAAGTGGCATCACGAATGTGTACAACTATCCTGTTACCAATGTAGTGAGTCCAACTGAGTCGCAGACGTTATTCTTCAGAGGCAACACATTGTAACACGTATATACAAAGGGGTAACTGCCCCTTCACCAGATACAGCCTAGGGTGGTGACCACCCAGCTAACTACACTATAGGTAGGAGTTACAGCTACAAAGGGTCGGACCCTCACTCGGGTCCCGGCCACGTGTTGATGCCTCGTAGGATGTAGAGCTTCCAGCTTGTGGACGTGGAGCTTCCAGCTTGTAGACATGGAGCTTCCAGCTTGTTGACGTGGAGCTTCCAGCTTGTTGACGTGGAGCTTCCAGCTTGTAGAACGAAGAGACCCCGATCCCTCTCAGGGACCCACCTTGTATCCTCCGGGTCAGGGCTGGCTCTGCCCAGGCCCCGCCCACCTTCTCGAGCGTTCTAGCTCCCCCTCGATCCCTCTCGATCCCTCTCGAGAGCTCTCCCCGGACACGTGATCACCCCTTAGCCCCCCACCTGGGGCCCTCTCTGTGGACACTCCGGATCCGGGGTCAACCAGAGTGCCACGGCCCGGGGCAACCCTGCCCCTGGGCTGATGCTCTGTGGGAGCCCGCACTGCGCGCCGTGCGTGGTGCCCGCGCTATCTCCCAGCGCTCACCAAGCCCGGCTAGGGCTGGTACTACACCCGCCTACGGGGTGTACGCGATGACGGTGCATCGCACGCCATGCTATAGTAAAGCCGGCCTCACACAGCAACCCACCGGTGCTGTCCGCGACGTAGAAACATCGCACGCCACGACCCTCCCGGGCCGGCACCACACAGCGGCATCCCCGATGTCACTCCACGAGCACCTGGACGTCACGGTTACCGTGTGGAATATGGCTTGTGGTGTTGTGCCGCGAGGTCACTCTCGCAATGAGTTCTTACCCGTGTAGTGGGTACAAACTAGAGGGAGACTTCTCTTTAGAGGCAACACGTTTATTTTACAAATAACAATACAGAACACGAAGGGGTACGGCCCCTTCCACCCGCTACACTAGGGAGGTACGTCCTCCTCACTGGCGTTCCCCATACACTCGGGACCAATCTCTGTCGAGTCCTCCGCTATCGGGTCTAGGGAGGCTACACTGACCCGACCCAGTCAAGGTCCTCGGGTCCGGCTCCTCGGTCTCCAGGGCAGCTTCTTGATCTTCGAGTGGACGACAACTGCCGGTCCCGTTCAGGGGTGCGGCTTTTATACCCAGTCCCAGCTCACTCCGCCCCGAGCCACCCCTCCCTTCCGGAACCTTCTAGAGGGGCTTGGAGTGTGACGTCATCCCCAGCCCCCTCTTGGGGGTCTGGGGTCTGCACCTCTGGTCACGAGCTACCCTGGGGGTTACCTTGGCCCAACGACCCGACTCATCTCCATCAGCCTCCCTTCCGCCCCTTGTTGACCGGGGCCGTTACTACAGGCTGCGAGTAGTGACAATCGCACACGGCGCTCAACGATGCCGCTACACCTGGATTGTGGTCACAGATTCATGCAAGTGAACGCAAACATCCACATGTCCATCCACGCTGACGCAGTGCAGACCCACATTCCAAGAACAATTTGAGTCTCTCTGCTGCAGCAGTCACATTGCACCTGTGCTACTGGCACCTACTTGTGCATCGACGGAACGTTCAGTTGCAGCGCATTCAGGAAGTGCTGCAACATCACACATTGTCTGAGCAGGCTGAGTAAGCTGATGCTACAATCTGTAATTGTGGAATACTTTGATGCCTGCCGGCCAATTCACTCCCTTGAAAAATAGAAATTCTTCCCTCGATGGGCTTTACTTGGGTAATACACTTCTGATTCTGAAATAGTGTTCGTTACATGACAATCAAGCAAGGCATTTATCGTCCTCAGATCTGGAGAATACTGAATGCAGTGAAAACCAAATTTAGCGCAATACATTTTTTTGTGGTCTTTTTCGACTGGCTTGAGACCACCGCCGCAATTGAGAACCCAGTTTCATGATCCGTGCCTAAAACCTGGATTTTGAACCCAGAATCTCGGCGGTGGCAGCTCACCAGTGCTCTGCCCCGGCATATTCACGTGTTAACTCATTGACACATGCACGCACGCTTAGGCGTCACACGCGATTGTGCCGTCTGTCCCCACAGCTGGCCCGTGGAGCGCAAGTCAGCGCACCTGGAGGGCGCCTCCCAGTTTCGGTAAGTCCTCCCTCCTTCCCGGCCCACTGCACAGGCAATACAGAAAACCCTTGCCCATCGTGGGGGTTACGTTCTCTCATACGAAACCCCCTCCTTTTGTTTTATGTTACCCTACATCAACCCAAACATTAAACAGAAAGTATTTTTACGTAAAATATTAATATTTTCTAGTGTTAAATATAACTTGTATGGTAAATATAGAATGAAAACAAAAATTAGTGTACAGTACTGTACAGGAAGAAAAATCATGCGGCTGAACCTCACTGCCTCCTCACTGGAGGATGGGAATGTCACGTGACCTGGGGCCCATGATTGGCTGCTTGGAAGAAAAGATGGAGAAAAAATGGCGCATGCGTTCTTCTGCGGGCAGTGCAGTTATGATGCTTACAGGAATCTCGCAGTCAGTCACGATTGCCAAACTACCTTAATACATGTTACACAAAACGCGACAGCTAAACCCGTGAGAGGGAAGGGATTGCTGTATGTATTATATTTCTTTATTTACTTACTTCAGAGAACTGCACTGAGGCTCAAAACTCTTTTTTTCAGGAGGGTCCTGCCAAGTTCGTTGCAGTAGGGGCAACAATTGTGATGCGTTTTCCAATTAAGTAATTTGTGAGTAATTATAAAAATGTGATCAATTTGGGCTGTGTTGCTGGCAAACAACGGCCTACTTTTCTTGCACTGATGTCACTGGATCGATAACGTCCACTGTAAAACAGCAGACATCACGTAATATTTCATGGTTAATATGCTGCAGTATTCACTAAGGTGGCCTTTCAAAATATAACCATGAACCTCTGCAACAAGCGGCGAATGTGCTACGGCTGAGCCATGTCATCGATGGGTATGGTTGCAGCAGTAGTTGTCGTTATAATCTTGACGGTAGTGGTGGTGTTTGTGCTTGCAGTGGTGATTGCGGTAGTTGTGGTATTATTGCAACGGTCGTGTCATGTCCACCCGGTGCAGTTGGTG
The DNA here is from genome assembly GCA_018977245.1 of Lethenteron camtschaticum. Classification (NCBI taxonomy): domain Eukaryota; kingdom Metazoa; phylum Chordata; class Hyperoartia; order Petromyzontiformes; family Petromyzontidae; genus Lethenteron; species Lethenteron camtschaticum. Next base: position 26,972 of record MU249613.1, on the reverse strand, counting down.
CCGTGCCGTGGGGGCGTATTTGCCACCACAAGTCCCCCGGACGGCTGAGTGGAACGCTGCTCATTCACAACCTGGCACACGTACAGGTAAGGCTCTCGTCACACGCCCGCGATGCCACGACCAAGTAGCCTGTTGTTGTAGTGCATATTTGGCCATCAGCTGTGTCTCGCCTGTGTGGGTGAATGCGCCAGTAGGCCACTCGTCCTTCTGCGATTGTGTGTATACGCTGGGCAACTAAAACACAACAAGTTGGCACAGTAGGGGGATAGGGTGGTGCATCGGTCAGTCATCTCAGTCAACCCATGGCACCTGGGTCTGTCCCGTGACCTGCCAGCGAGCCTTTGACGCTTCACGTGGCCTCGGGGTGCACCAAGCCTGCCACAAGCGCCGTGTGGCAACACTGCCACTTACTGGCGAATGGTGATAATTGTTCCTGTCTTTGTGTTTGTGTAGCCGGCGCTGGAGAGCAAGGTGCCAGCGCTGTCAGGCCTGAGCTGGCACCCGCAGCTGCCTCTGTGCGCCTGTGGTTCTGACCGCAGCCTCTGCTTCTGGCTGCTGGAGCTGTGAGCCCTGGTGTCCAAGGCCTCACGTAGGATCTGCTCAACGAACGATCGCCCGTGAAACAATAGCTTGGCAGCACGTGTCTCATGCTTCCTCTTGATCTCTTCTCTGAAACCAAACCTGAAAAGTTAAGAGCCCCAACCAGCGGTCAAGTGAGGGTTTAGTGGAAGGGCTAGCTCTAATTGCCTAGTTGATGAGGATTAAAGGTAGCACTCGTACCAGTGGCTGGTTGAGTTGTTTGTTTAGGAAAAAGCTGAGTGGTTGGCTCATGGGTAAGTGTTATGCATTTGGGAAAATGTTGACTTGGTTATCATGCATCCAGCTGGCTCAATGGTTGAGCAAGCAGCTGGAAGGTTGTGATTTCAAACCCTCTTTTGAGCGTTGACTCCGGCCCTTCATTCCCCTTTGGACCAAAATGAGCAACACGATGTGGGGAAGTTGACAGTGGTTGTCCTGCGGAGGAGAGGCTCACCTACAACAATGGGAATGTGGAATTTACGCCACTATCTCAGGGCTCCAATGAATGGCGTTTTCATTTTCGGCTGCTTTTCATTTGCCAGGATTCGGATGTTCCAAGTGAGCCGAAGCACGCCGCCATGCCTGTTTGCCCAGGCTGTGTTTGTGATAAAGGCCTCGGTGCATTTCTGCCAAAAATCCGACAAAGAGGAACATTTTCCAATGAATGAATCGTGTGACCCTGTTTGTGTGCAGTGCCTTCACATTGTCTTTGTGATGTGGTTTCAATAAACGCCAACATTTCTATGGGACCATTTTTGCCGGTATCAAAATTATTCGAAAGAATAAGCTTTACCCTTTCAGGGTATAATACAGGAGGTGGTAAGATGTTCATTACCAAATCGACACATATTGCAAGGCATCAAGTCTGCATTAACCACACATCATGCTCGTGGTAAAACATGCAAACAAACATGCTTTGAGAATAATGTGTGTGCTTTGTCTTTGAAACGGATTGGCCTACACCACACACAGCCTCCTGTATGGCCTTGTCTCACCAGTGTTAGACCAGAGAACACCATAACGCGAACAGATAACATTTGTGTATCGGATTTATCAGTTTATATATACGGTTAATAGTTTATGTTTATTATAGGGTTGTTAAATGGTAACCAGTCTACTGGCAATCACTTACAGAATCGATTACTGATTCCGAAAGTCAGGAACTGGGAATGGTGTCCAGTGGAGTGTTACAACTGCAGAGATTTAAGAGATCTACCCACAAATGTTTCCACTGCCGTGTCGGGAGATGGGATTGAACGGGTAAACTGTGGATCGCTTGTCTAGTTTGCCGACCATCGTGCCACCACTACGGCAGCTGTCTTCGTTCCTCAGTTGAGGTGAATGCGTTTACCGCTGGACATTTCTGTATGTGTAACTGGTGTTGTACTTGAGTCTTTTTAATGTGGCTAGCAGTGATGCAAACACAAACATTTTAATAACCCTTTTTACATATCTCCTTTTAAGGCAAAGCTTTCACAATTCTCAGGGCCCAATTAACCCAAAGGCCATATTTTGTAGGCCCTCCTTTAGGCTCTTCGTTCCACATTGAAGTTACAGCTGAGCGAAGGTAGCGCGGCCATCGGAACATATTTGCCTTTGAATTATGATGACAGCATTTGTGACGTTGCCACAGCTAATGCTCGAAAGAAAATGAGTGTAGTGATTTATGTTTAATTTCATATAGGCATAAAAATATGTATGTTTGATGACTACATACACATTTTAAACATGGAATCGTTTCTTAGACCCTTTCTATCATAACCTTCGTCTGGCCCTGACAATGCCCCACAACTTTATGAACGATTGAACAGAAGCGCTCCCTGAGCCACTCTGGTCTCTTGCTCAACGGTGGCTCGTCACCTTGTCACCCTTCTGTCACGACTACGATGGTTATTGATCCTGTGATCTTCACTTGTTGAATCATCCACCTGTGTTGCGGATGTGTGCTCCACCAGTCACTGACTGTTTCATCTCATCCACAGTGTTCAACCATTAAAGTGCATGTCACAAGAACACAATCGATCACTCAATCACCCACCAACCACACTGCAGTCACAACAAGACAACAACCCCCACCATTCGCCACGAAGTGGCGGTGACGTCACCATGGCATCTGTGCCAGGCCAGGTGCACTTTGACGCCATTTGAAGTGTCGAAGGCTCGCTCACAGGAGGTCATGGAATAGACCAGGTGCCATGAGTTGACTGAGATGACTGGTTGATGCACCAGCTGTGCCCTCTATTGTGCCAATTTGCTGTATTTTAGCCACCCGGCGCTCCACTCGTGAGCGTCGCTCCTCTGCTCTCCATTGTTGTTGGAGGGCGACTGCCTCCAATTACCCAGTAGCATCCTCCACGAGCCTCCTCCACAGAGGCCGATCTTGACACCGCTGGTACCAGTCATCGGCAAGTCCACTGAGCTCCACAAGCTCCTGCACCCCACCAGTCCATCTCTTTACAGCCCCTGTCGTGCCCACTCATCCCCCTCTATCTCGCCTGGGTGGGCATGCGGGGGCTACACAACCCAGCCAACACAGCCTTGCCTGCTGAAGGAACTCTGATGGGAATGTGTCCAGATCTTTCAAGGAATTGCGAGCTCACACAATCCTGCCTGCTTATACTCAGGATGGGTCGTAGGCAGGCCAGCCTTAATGTTTCTAACCGGCGTAGATGTTCCAATAGACAAGACACCCACTCGCCCACCCACTCACCCACCCACTCACCACACTGCAGGTCACACCACTTCTCCTTCTGCCTCTTCCCTTGCACTGCTGTACCTTGGAATAATTCCCTCCCTACTGAATAAACTGGAACTCCTATTTCTTGCAAATTTGATGGTGTTTTTTGTTGCTGACCACTTGATGTTTTGGGTTTTTGAGTTTTGCTCGGCAACTGCTTTTAAAATAAGTAAAGAATATATCTAGTAAATTTTACGTGAAGGCTTTCACGACCGATATGATATAGTAACTCTTTAAAAATACATAATAGTACTTTAAGCTACTGTAATGATGTTACGCGTAACATCCCTTTTAAAAAGACGTATTCACGTGTGATTTAAAACTGTACAGGATTGTAGTTGGGTGAGAGTATCCCACGAGAAGAAATAGGAGCTGAGTTGGCGAGAGAGCACGAGTCACTCCGCGCCTTTCGGTTAAAAGCAGAACCTCGCGGTTCACTCGCGCGCTCGGAAGCGATGTCGCGAGGCGAGCATCGGGGGATGTTGTGTGGGGATGTTTTTTTCACATGAACCTTCTGTAAGCTGTAATGGGAACGCTGTGTCGCAGTATGGCATGGTCGATCCTCTGTGGCAAAGGGGATGCACCGAAGTCCACAAATGTAAGTAACTTCCCCAGGTTATTGATAAAGTAATCGACTATCCAGAGAAGGTACTTTCTTTGTTATCATTTGGGCAGAATCATTGGCAGCAAGAAGTCCTGACCCCCGACTGAAACCACCCACTCCAGGTACCCCCCCGGCTCCATCTGTACGGGTTACCCCCCTCGCATGCGTCCGTTTTCCTCTCGGTGCACCCGCAAGTATTATGAATCGAGTTGGCCATACATGACAAGATATATAGGGCCACAGAGCTTGGCCAATTGTTTGCAAGGCCGGTTTTGACTGCCATCCCGATCGCTTGTTTTCCCGCGCGTCCTTGCGATAACTGGACGCATTCCCAGTTTGCGCATTAAACGTTTTAATTTATCCCACTTGGTTTTCAAACCACGGAACTCCTCGACATAATCGTGGACAGTTTTAAGCGAGAGGCAGCTGGCGTGAGCTCAGAGATGCTGGCGGTTAAACTGGAGAGAGATCATTGGAAAGGGGAACTCGACTTTCGTCATTCTAAACGATGTCACGGGGCTACTGCCTGGAAAGGGTAATCTTTTAACATGGTACAAAAATATTTACAAATGGTTGGTTCCGTGAGATGGAACATCTCACTTGTGAGTCCAGCGTGTCCGTTGACAACATGCAATGCCGCGTGTAGTGTACACGCAGTTTACATCTCTTAACATTCACAGCTCGCAACGAGTAAGGCTGAGCTGTAAGTCAAAGCGACTTCCTGTCACATGAGCATTGAGGCTCTGCTCATCTCCCGTTTACAGCTCCTTGCCAATGGTGGAAGTTCCACGTTCCCATCGTGGTGGTGTTTAGTTTGTTGTCCTTCCCCCGCAGCTCTGATTCGCACGGTTGGCTGTGTACGGTGCGAAAGAAGTTCAACATACATACTAATATATTTATATGGCAAACCATTGCTGGCTTCTCCACAAAGTGATGTGCTAACTCAACCAACCCCCAACTTATGGAAAATGTGCAACCTCCAACTTAATATGAGCTGCTGAATTTAGTGAATGGAAATATGTTACTCTAGTTTTCTGTAACCGTGGATTCTAATGTCAAACAATGTTGCAAAATAGTTTGTGATGGCGATGTGAGTTGGAGAAAGAGGAGAGAGACTGAGACTTTGAGAAATGCCACGTGTAAAACCGAGCTGGCCTTTATGTGTCAGACCTGTAATGTGTTGGGAGAGGCTAAGGTAAGACAATAATTGCACGGAATTGCACGGCACTGGGAGGGTTAGGCTTCGTCAACATGGGTGTCAAATCGTCGGTGGTTCCTGTTCCCAACATTTCGGGACCAAATGGACCAGAGCCAACCCTCAAAACATGTATACACCACGCACCACGCTTGTGTCGCTATCACCACCACCACCACGGTGACTTCCCATGAACCTCACTCGTTAATGCCTCATGTTGGGGACTCAGTTTCACCGGATTGTTTCAGCTCACCCACCCACTCACTCACCCAGCACTCAACCACCATCCTGCAGGTCACTACAAAACAAAAAGTCCCCGTACAGCCGTAACAGACTTTTGGGGCAAGTGCTATTAACGAGCACCTATGATGGGACTTATGTTGACTCTTCCGTGTTACAACTGTGATTAGTGCTGCTTGTCACTTGGGAACTTTGCGCCTGTGCTCAGCACTGTGTTGAAAACGCCCAATGTACTCATCACTAATCAATGGCAGCAATCCTCAGACGAGTCATTACCCAGCTGCGTTCGAGTAGCGAACGCAATCTGAATGGCGGAGCAGTACGCGGGTGTTCTTATCCAAGTGAGTATTGACGCGGTGCCCATCAGTTTACAGCCCTAAGCCAAAAGGGGACATTCCACGTTTCTCTGGCAGGGGCGAGTCTATCCATAGGACAACCACTGTTGACTTCCCACAAAGTGGTACTAATTTTTGGTGACCCGGAGGGATTTGAACTTGCAACTTTCCTATTGTGGGCCGCTTTCTCTTCTGCCGAGCCACGAGGTCGTTGCGCATTGGGCAGTATATACTACAGTATATACAACAGTATATACTGTAGTATATACTGCAGTATATACTGCAGTATATACAATGGTATCTGCAACAGTTCCGCAGATCACGTGCCAAGGCCTGAGGAGCACAGGTCAGGAACCACTCGTAATACTGCTAGGGAGGACACAATCATAATTTACATTTTTCAAGTGCCACATTCAATCTGTAGATCCCAATGCGCAACGTGTATGGCAAGCAGGAAAAAAACAACAACCAGCTGGACAAACGACCAGAATTAGGTGTGAGTAAAGGCCAGTTAACCCGCTCGCTCACCTATTCGCTCACCTACTCGCTCACCCACTTACCCACACCCTCACCTCCTCGCCCACTCACTCACCCACTCGTTCACCTACTCACCGCTCGCTCCGAACCAGGGTAAACGGCCAGAACTAGATGCGGGTAAAGGCCAGTTTAAGAGATGAGTATTTTCATACAGACTTGAATATATTTAACGATGCTGATTGTCTTAGTAGCAAAGCGTTGTTCTAAAGCGTGGGGCTGTACTGGAAAAAAGCCCGATTACTCCTGCAGGAAATGAGCCTTGTCCTCGGAGTACTCAGAAGAAGGCGATCCTAAGATCTAAGGGACCTCGTTGGAGAGTACACATGGATCAGCCGTGGGAGTCTCACAGCCCCACCAGGACCCTGGGGGCCCCCTCTCAGCTCCCTACCACCCAATGCCATCATCTTTCACCATCCCCTCCCCCAATGCAGATCAATCACCAGCGATGTCACACTCCTCACCCCACCTTAATTAGTGCAATTGAAGGTCATCATTGTAAATTTGGTGATTAATATCATTAAGGGCTCTTGTTAAACAAGCAAGTTAACACTGTTGGCTTGCGCGGGAGGAGCCGCTCGTGGGTCGGGCCCTGGACCACCCTGGCCCCGGCTGGAGACTCAACCCTGGGCCCCACAGCCCCCGCTGATAATTGGGCCATTACTCATTAATCGCCGTTAATTAACGGCTCACGAGCAATGAGCACGGGACCCCGCCTCGAGCCGCCCGGTCACGATATAAAGCCCGGGGCACGAGCATCGAACAGCCACAGCATCCGTTCGTTGCCTCTTCCATTCTTCCAGATCCACGTGCGTCTCCAGACCCGGCATGAGGTATGGTTCTGAAGCGCTCTCATCCACACTACGTGTAGCTCTGTGTGTCCACACTACGTGTAGCTCTGTGTGTCCACACTACGTGTGGCTCTGTGTGTGCACACTACGTGTGGCTCTGTGTGTCCACACTACGTGTGGCTCTGTGTGTGCACACTACGTGTGGCTCTGTGTGTGCACACTACGTGTGGCTCTGTGTGTGCACACTACGTGTGGCTCTGTGTGTGCACACTACGTGTGGCTCTGTGTGTCCACACTACGTGTGGCTCTGTGTGTGCACACTACGTGTGGCTCTGTGTGTGCACACTACGTGTGGCTCTGTGTGTGCACACTACGTGTAGCTCTGTGTGTCCACACTACGTGTGGCTCTGTGTGTGTGAGAGAGCCTTGATGCAGTTACGATTGCTCTGCCCGTGTGTGTCGGTGTGGCTTCTGGGAGTGTGTAATGTGTGTGCCTATGTCTATTAGTGTGTACCTGTGTGCCTGTTAAGCGTGGGGAGCGTTAGTGTAGCGGTTCGCGTGCTGCGCTACGAACCCAGCGAACCGGGTTTGACCCACTCACGACCTATAACAGTGGCGAATATTCGAACCGGTTCTGGGTCTCCCTATATCGACTCGGCCTCAAATGAGTACCTGATGTGATGTGTAAACATCGCTACTAGGGCTTGGTGCTGGCCACCCCACCCCCTCGTGTACCTTGCTAGCCTTCATAGGTGCTCGCTAACAGCATTTGCCCTAAAATGCTGTTAAGGCTTTCGGGGGCATCTTTGTGTTTGTCGTCATGTGTACCTGCACGCCAGTACACACCTGTCGTGCGTGTCGCGCACTCGCCGTCAGTTCAGGCCATCGCTTTACCGGCCTTCCGGGAGAATGCTCCACAGCAGAATCGAATTGCACCTTGTACAGCTTTGCCCTTGTTGGTGGTGTTTTAATGCAGTTGCTCGCCTGAAGCACAACATGGCCACACATCAAGTTGGTATTTTGATCTGGTTGTGGATAAGGCTGAGAGTTTGTAAACGCAGTGCACTCTCTCTATATATTGTAGTTAAATGGAGGTGCCTGCTATTAAACCCGTGTGTGGAATGTAGCAGTGTCGGTGGACTGAGCTATAAGTTGCGGTGAAGTTTAGCCCTCGGCGTATCGCCATGGCCGTGAGTCGACACGTGTGTGCACGTTGCGTGTTATTCCTCGGCAGCTACTCGGACCATCAGTGCCCATGGAGCGATCCTTCTCAGCGGCCCTGCAAGCCGCATCCCTCGCCGTGCTGCCGCCGCCCCGCGGTGTCAGTTGGTGTGCAAGTCGCACCCGATGTGGCCCCAGCCGCATCCCTACCCAGCTCCGCCGCCGCATCCCTACCAGCGCCTCAATGGCCCTGCAAGGTCAGAGCCGGCGGGCGTCCTCGGCTGGAGCAGCAGGAGCAGCAGCAGCAGCAGCAGGAGGAGAGGATGAGGTGGGGTGCGGCTCTCTGTGGAAGCGGTGGGGCCATGGTTCCAGGGCGGTTCCTCAAAGGGCCCTCAGTGCTGCCAGACGCAGCAATGCTGCCAGCGGCCCGTGAAGCAGTGCTGCTTCGGAGGAAGCAACGGCGGCATGGGAGGAGGTAACTCCGGCTACAAGTGAAGCGAGAGAGGTTGGGGCCCCGGCACCCACGGTCTTCTGGCTCCACCTCGGTGGCTGCTGTCTCTGAGCGGTGCGCACCGCTATTGAGCGCTCCCCCCGTGCCCCCACCCCCTCAATAAAAACCCGCATCTCGCAGTGACCTCGTGTCTGGTACCTCTGTGAGTCAAGTCATTTATTCACGTGGTTATTCAATATAAGTGCAGCGCGATTGGTATAAAATAATTCATTATAAAAACGCGATCAATACTGTATCATTGTCATGGTCTCCACCGTGGATCCGCGGGATGGGACAGAAACGAGGTCTGGGGTGATCGGGTCTGCATCAGCCGGCTGCATCTCGGGTGAGGCTCGGAATGACGCGCGTCAAGTCTCGCGGGGACATCACTGGGCAGAAGTCGCCTCCTCTCGTCCAGCAAACTCTGGTGCTCCGGACTCGGCTCCGCGATTACACGGAATCTCATGCCCTGCGGAGGTGAATGGGGGGGGGTGGTGAGGGTCCAGCCGAATCTGAGTGTCTGTCACTGTGTGTGTCCCTGAGTGGGAAGCGGAAGTGCAGCGGTTAGAGCACTGCGCTACGAACCCGGCTACCCGGGTTCGATTCCCGCTCACGGGCTACACCAGTGGCGATTATCTGAACCCGCCCTGGCCCTCCCCTAGGTCAACTCGGCCTCATGAGTACCTGGTATCAAATGTAAACATCGCCACTATGGAGACAGGCGGTCAGGCGTGGTGCTGGCCACTGACTCCTTCGTGTGGAGTGCCGACCTTCATCGGTGCTGCTACCGTTAAGTTTGTCGTCCTCCGATTAGCACGGTTGGATACGTACGGTGCAACAGAAGTTCAATATACTCGTTAACAGCACTTGCTTCTACAGTCTGTTAAGGCTATAAGAGGGATTTTTGTTTGCCCCTGAGTGGACTTGCCGATAGTTGGAACCAGCGGTGTCGAGACCGGCCGCTGAAGGATTGTCAAGGACGCTACTGGGCAATTGGAGGCCGTCTCCCTCTAACAACCTGTGGAGGCAGAGGAGCGACGCTCACGAGCAGCGCGCCGGGCGGCTAAAACACAGCAAGTTAGCACAGCAGGAGGCGTCGGTGATGCATCGGTCACTTTCAAATGCGCTTCTTCGGCCATCTGGAACGCTCTTACGATATTAAGAAGCCACTGGAGCTATGCACTTTTAAATCTGAATTGAAAACTAATTTCTTGAGAATTGCTTTATTATGTGTTTAGTTTGTTATCCTTCCCCCGCACCTCCGATGATCGCAGTTGGCTACTTACATCCCGCAACCTCCTGCCGGAGAGCCTTCGACACTTCACAAGGCCTCAAAGTGTGCACGGCCTGGTGCAAGCGCCGTGGTGACGTGACCGCCACTTAGTGGTGAACAGAGGCTGTTTTTGCTACAATGTCACTGTGCATGGCAGATGACCACCCACTCCCTCATGTGGCGACCTTCATCGGTGCTACAAACGTCTGTTAAAGGCTACACAGCGGGTGTTTGGGGTGGGAGTCACACCTGGAAGTCGCGGATGAAGGTGAGGAAGAACGTGAGGAAGGAAACCCGAGGCTCCACTCGGCCGCGGCGGACACTCGGAGCAGGGTCTTAGCCTGCGGGGTGAGGTGCGGTCAGCCATAGTTGGTGGAGGCGGTGGTGCCATGAGGGTGGTGATGGTGGTGGTGCCATGAGGGTGGTGATGGTGGTGCTATGAGGGTGGTGATGGAGGTGCTATGAGGGTGGTGATGATGGTGGTGCCATGAGGGTGGTGGTGGTGGTGCCATGAGGGTGGTGATGGTGGTGCTATGAGGGTGGTGGTGGTGGTGCCATGAGGGTGGTGGTGGTGGTGGTNCCATGAGGGTGGTGATGGTGGTGCCATGAGGGTGGTGATGGTGGTGCCATGAGGGTGGTGATGATGGTGGTGCCATGAGGGTGTGGTGGTGGTGCCATGAGGGTGGTGATGGTGGTGCTATGAGGATGGTGGTGGTGGTGGTGCCATGAGGGTGGTGATGGTGGTGCCATGAGGGTGGTGGTGGTGGTGCCATGAGGTGGTGATGGTGGTGCCATGAGGGTGGTGATGGTGGTGCCATGAGGGTGGTGATGGTGGTGCCATGAGGGTGGTGCTGGTGGTGCCATGAGGGTGGTGATGGTGGTGCTATGAGGGTGGTGGTGATAGTGGTGCCATGAGGGTGGTGATGGTGGTGCCATGAGGGTGGTGATGGTGGTGCCATGAGGGTGGTGGTGGTGCCATGAGGGTGGTGATGGTGGTGCCATGAGGGTGGTGGTGTGGTGCCATGAGGGTGGTGGTGGTGGTGGTGCCATGAGGGTGGTGATGGTGGTGCCATGAGGTGGTGATGGTGGTGCCATGAGGGTGGTGGTGGTGCCATGAGGGTGGTGGTGGTGGTGCCGTGAGGGTGGTGGTGGTGGTGCCGTGAGGGTGGTGGTGGTGCCATGAGGGTGGTGATGGTGGTGCCATGAGGGTGGTGGTGGTGCCGTGGTGGTGGTGGTGGTGGATGAGGGTGGTGATGGTGGTGCCATGAGGGTGGTGGTGGTGCCATGAGGGTGGTGGTGCCATGAGGGTGGTGGTGGTGGTNCCGTGAGGGTGATGATGGTGGTGCCATGAGGGTGGTGGTGGTGCCATGAGGGTGGTGATGGTGGTGCCATGAGGGTGGTGATGGTGGTGCCATGAGGGTGGTGGTGGTGGTGCCATGAGGGTGGTGATGGTGGTGCCGTGAGGGTGGTGATGGTGGTGCCATGAGGGTGGTGATGGTGGTGCCGTGAGGGTGGTGGTGGTGCCGTGAGGGTGGTGATGGTGGTGCCATGAGGGTGGTGATGGTGGTGCCGTGAGGGTGGTGGTGGTGCCGTGAGGGTGGTGGTGGTGCCATGAGGGTGGTGATGGTGGTGCCGTGAGGGTGGTGATGGTGGTGCCATGAGGGTGGTGGTGGTGGTGGTGGTGGTGCCGTGAGGGTGGTGATGGTGGTGCCATGAGGGTGGTGATGGTGGTGCCGTGAGGGTGGTGATGGCGGTGCCATGAGGGTGGTGATGGTGGTGCCGTGAGGGTGGTGGTGGTGCCATGAGGGTGGTGATGGTGGTGCCGTGAGGGTGGTGATGGCGGTGCCATGAGGGTGGTGATGGTGGTGCCATGAGGGTGGTGATGGTGGTGCCGTGAGGGTGGTGGTGGTGCCGTGAGAGTGGTGATGGTGGTGCCATGAGGGTGGTGATGGTGGTGCCGTGAGGGTGGTGATGGTGGTGCCGTGAGGGTGGCGGTGCCATGAGGGTGGCGGTGCCGTGATTGTGGTGGTGCCGTGAGGGTGGTGATGGTGGTGCCGTGAGGGTGGTGATGGTGGTGCCGTGAGGGTGGTGGTGCCATGAGGGTGGTGATGGTGGTGCCGTGAGGGTGGTGATGGTGGTGCCGTGAGAGTGGTGATGGTGGTGCCATGAGGGTGGTGATGGTGGTGCCATGAGGGTGCTGCTGGTGGTGCCGTGAGGGTGGTGATGGTGGTGCCGTGAGGGTGGTGATGGCGGTGCCATGAGGGTGCCGTGATGGTGGTGCCGTGAGGTGGTGATGGTGGTGCCGTGAGGGTGGTGATGGTGGTGCCGTGAGGGTGGTGGTGCCATGAGGGTGGTGATGGTGGTGCCGTGAGGGTGGTGATGGCGGTGCCATGAGGGTGGCGGTGCCGTGATGGTGGTGGTGCCGTGAGGGTGGTGATGGTGTGGCGGGCGGGCGGGGAGGCACCTGATGCTTGTACGTGAGGTCCCAAGTGGCGAGGCAGGCAGCGACCACCACTGCAGCAGCAGCAGCAGGTACTGGGTCAAGGTTCACACAGGGAAGGTGGCAACAGCCACCCACACCACTGCACCACTTCACCACACACGCGTGTACACAAAGTCAAAGATATCCCACATCGCCTCACCGCTAAACGCACGTGTACACACGCAAATAAAGACAACGATCCCCTATATAGCCTTAACCGACTGTTGGGGAAAGTGCTGTTGGCGAGCACCTATGAAGGTGGAACGGCACACGAGGGGTTGGTGGCCAGCACCACGCCCTGCCGCCTTTGTCTCCCCAGTGGCGATGTTTACACACCGCACCAGGCACTCATTTGAGGCTGAGTCGACTTAAGAAGGCCCAGGATCGGTTAAGATAATCGTCACTGGTGTTGGCCGTGAGCGGGAATCGAACTCGAGTCGCCGAGTTCGATTCCCGCTACACACCAATACCAATCCCCGCTATTCGCCACTAAGTGACAGCGNTCTAACCACGGCGCCTGTGCTACGCAGGTTCACTTTAGGCCACGTGAAGTGTCGAAGGCTCGCTGACAGGAGGTCTCAGGATAGACCCAACACGGTGCCTCGGTTTGGCTGACTGAGATGACCGGTAGATGCACCAGCTGTACCCCCACTGTGCCAACTTGCTGTTTTGAGTGTCCGCTCCTCTGTCCTCCGTTGTTGCTGGAGGGCGACTGCCTCCAATTGCCCAATAGCGTCCTTCACGAGCCTCCTCCATCGAGGCCCATCTTGACACACATATTGTACACGCACGTGTACACGCACACACACGTGTACACGCACGCACGCACGTGTACACACAAGCACGCGTACACGCGCACGTGGGATGCTCGTGACGCCACTGGCGAGGCTCCATGCGGCGAGGGTAGCGCGCACACACGCGAGCCCCGCGACTCCGTGTGCCACGAGAGGAGCGCGTGGAGCGTCGCGTAGAGGGCGCCCCCGCGAACGCCAACCCGGCCCCATAATGTGCACCTCCAACTCCGTGGTGTTCTACACGTGGGGGCGGGGGAGGGGATTGTGTTCACCCCCATCACAACCACCTCGTCATCACCCCCATCACAACCACCTCGTCATCACCCCATCACAACCACTCGTCATCACCCCCATCACAACCACCTCGTCATCACCCCCATCACAACCACCTCGTCATCACCCCCATCACAACCACCTCGTCATCACCCCATCACAACCACCTCGTCATCACCCCCATCACAACCACCTCGTCATCACCCCCCATCACAACCAACTCGTCATCACCCCCATCACAACCACCTCGTCATCACCCCCATCACAACCACTCGTCATCACCCCNATCACAACCACCTCGTCATCACCCCCATCACAACCACCTCGTCATCCCCCCATCACAACCACCTCGTCATCACCCCCACCATCACAACCACCTCGTCATCACCCCATCACAACCACCTCGTCATCACCCCATCACAACCACCTCGTCATCACCCCATCACAACCACCTCGTCATCACCCCATCACAACCACCTCGTCATCACCCCATCACAACCACCTCGTCATCACCTGGAAGTTGGCGATCACGAGGAGCCCGAGGCAGCTGATGAGGCCGATGGCGAACCCCGTGCGGTTGACGAGACGGCGCAGCTGCGGCCACACGTCGCGCACGCCACCAGCGGTAGCGCACGAACATCGTGAGAGCGGCTGCACGCGGGGAGACACGCGGGGAGACACGGGGAGACACGGGGGACACGGCAGTGACGTGCGGTGAGGTCAATGGCTGGGAGGCACTGGCTCGTGTCAGAGCCAGATTCACACACTGAGGGGGGCGTGTTAGACACGTCCCCTCAGTGAGGCAGATGTGATAGCTGCCTCCCTGGTGCTTTTTCATTGCAGTTTCATGACGAGACCAGCGAGCCTAAATATCTTTATACACATACGTGAAATAAGTTACCTGGAGTATGGAAGGCGAGGACATGAAATGAAGGGTCTACAAACATTACATTGGTGACATACTGAGATAGTAACAGGCACTCACTTATTGCCCGCACTCCATCCAGTTACTGAGGGGTTGCGCAATCAGAGGGGATGCTGAGCTCGTCGCTGCCTTATCTCTCGTCTCTTACTCTTTGTTTCTTTCGGTGAAGTCACGGAGGTATAAAATTAAATAAATCACGTTTCTGGCGCAACACAAGCGTCCGTCATCAGGTGGGAAAGCATGGTCTGCTGCTGAGGCAGACTGTTTGAAAAGGTTTGAAATGGGTGTAGCCCAAGGGTCATAAAGAAGTGGTCGGGGCTAGTGATGTTAACGTGAGAAATTAGCATGTAACTGTAAGATAGGAGAGCGGTCTCCTAGACGAGGGCACGGAAGTGGCTATGTTAATGTGAGAGATTAGCATGTTAACGTGAAATCGAAGAGTGGTGCAATCCAAAGGCATGAGAGTGCAATGCAAAGGACATGTGAGCATGAGAGATCTAAGAGAGAGGCATAGAGAGAGAGACAGAGAGTCAGAAATAACAGCTGACATAGGCAGGTAGGATGTAAACATCACAGTCAGTTCAGACTTTACCTGGTTAATAACGTCCTTCCAATGATTGCTCAGTTTTTACCCATCCTCTCGGTTGAAGTTGTGTCTGTGTTAAAATATCTGGATGGCTTCATGAATAAATCTTGAAGGTAGCCGGTAGGTTTGCAAGTACCTCCGTCTTGGAAAAATACATTTCGTGTGTGCCCACAGCGTTAAAACAATGATCTTGCTTGTGTTTACGAACGCGGTCCGAGACATGTCGTTTCGTTTCCCAATGTAACTGCTGCTGCAACCACAACTCAGTTTGTAGACACCCGGTATTGCATGTCAGGAATCACATCCTTTACAGATGGGATCAAATCACGGATTGTGTACTGTTGAAACGAACCTGGATCTTGTGTTTGTTTAAGAATTGGGAAATATTTTTGGTAACCCCTGTTATGTACGTTAAGGTGATGGTTTTGGTTGGATCAGAAGGTTGTCTCCGCATGGAGACAGCTTTGCGGATTGTAGGTCCGAGTATCCGTTCATCCTGAGGGCTTGGTGTACGTGCTCCAAATCACTGGCTAGGTGGTGCTGGTCAGAGATGCGACGGGCCCCATGGTGTAGTGTTTTGTGAGGGAATTCTCGTCTCTTCCTGTATTTGCAGCGGAGTTCCGCAAATTTGGCGATTTTTACTATCAAAATTATTGGAATCGTACAGAAATGACATTTATAACACAGATCAGTGGAAACATCTTAATATTTATTTTATTATATATTTTTTCGTAACAGCTATTTTCATTGGAGGATGGCAGGTGAGGCTCTGCCTCCCTGCCTCCCCTGACCGCACGTCCCTGGAACACAGTGCACATGGGAACACCGCTCATTGCTCTCCCTTCAAAGCCACGCGACCTCAGTGTGGTGGTGGTCAGGTAAATGTCTGCGAGTGGTGTCTGAGTGGTCAGTGAGTGAGTGGTTAGTCTGTGAGTGGTGAGCGGGGGGGGGGCGAGAGGTTAGTGGCGCCGCGNTGACTGCTAACAGTCAGTCCAAACACGAGTCCGGGGCCGCCGCGAGTGACGCTCAGGCGAGTGAGTGGGCAGGCGAGTGAGTGGCAGGCGAGTGAGTGGCCAGGCGAGTGAGTGGCCAGGCGAGTGAGTGGCCAGGCGAGTGAGTGGCCAGGCGAGTGAGTGGCCAGGCGAGTGAGTGGCAGGCGAGTGAGTGGCCAGGCGAGTGAGTGGCCAGGCGAGTGAGTGGCAGGCGAGTGAGTGGCAGGCGAGTGAGTGGGCAGGCGAGTGAGTGGCAGGCGAGTGAGTGGCAGGCGAGTGAGTGGCAGGCGAGTGAGTGGGCAGGCGAGTGAGTGGGCAGGCGAGTGAGTGGGCAGGCGAGTGAGTGGCAGGCGAGTGAGTGGNCAGGCGAGTGAGTGCGCAGGCGAGTGAGTGGNCAGGCGAGTGAGTGGCAGGCGAGTGAGTGGGCAGGCGAGTGAGTGGNCAGGCGAGTGAGTGGCAGGCGAGTGAGTGGGCAGGCGAGTGAGTGGGCAGGCGAGTGAGTGGGCAGGCGAGTGAGTGGCAGGCGAGTGAGTGGCAGGCGAGTGAGTGGGCAGGCGAGTGAGTGGGCAGGCGAGTGAGTGGGCAGGCGAGTGAGTGGGCAGGCGAGTGAGTGGGCAGGCGAGTGAGTGGCCAGGCGAGTGAGTGGCAGGCGAGTGAGTGGCAGGCGAGTGAGTGGCAGGCGAGTGAGTGGCAGGCGAGTGAGTGGGCAGGCGAGTGAGTGGGCAGGCGAGTGAGTGGGCAGGCGAGTGAGTGGNCAGGCGAGTGAGTGGCAGGCGAGTGAGTGGGCAGGCGAGTGAGTGGNCAGGCGAGTGAGTGGGGCGAGTGAGTGGCAGGCGAGTGAGTGGCAGCGAGTGAGTGGCAGGCGAGTGAGTGCGCAGGCGAGTGAGTGGCAGGCGAGTGAGTGCAGGCGAGTGAGTGGTCAGGCGAGTGAGTGGGCAGGCGAGTGAGTGGGCAGGCGAGTGAGGGGGGGGGGGGGGGGGGGGGGGGGGGGTGGGNCAGGCGAGTGAGTGGCAGGCGAGTGAGTGGGCAGGCGAGTGAGTGGCAGGCGAGTGAGTGCGCAGGCGAGTGAGTGGGCAGGCGAGTGATGGCAGGCGAGTGAGTGGCAGGCGAGTGAGTGGCAGGCGAGTGAGTGGCAGGCGAGTGAGTGGGCAGGCGAGTGAGTGGGCAGGCGAGTGAGTGGCAGGCGAGTGAGTGGCAGGCGAGTGAGTGGCAGGGGGTGGGTGGCAGGGGGGGGAGTGGGCAGGCGAGTGAGTGGCAGGCGAGTGAGTGCGCAGGCGAGTGAGTGGCAGGCGAGTGAGTGGGCAGGAGTGGCAGGCGAGTGAGTGGGCAGGCGAGTGAGTGCGCAGGCGAGTGAGTGGGCAGGCGAGTGAGTGNCAGGCGAGTGAGTGGGCAGGCGAGTGAGTGCGCAGGCGAGTGAGTGGGCAGGCGGTGGTGGNCAGGCGAGTGAGTGGGCAGGCGAGTGAGTGGGCAGGCGAGTGAGTGGCAGGCGAGTGAGTGGGCAGGCGAGTGAGTGGCAGGCGAGTGAGTGGGCAGGCGAGTGAGTGGNCAGGNGAGTGAGTGGTCAGGCGAGTGAGTGCGCAGGCGAGTGAGTGGGCAGGCGAGTGAGTGGCAGGCGAGTGAGTGCCAGGCGAGTGAGTGGGCAGGCGAGTGAGTGCGCAGGCGAGTGAGTGGGCAGGCGAGTGAGTGGCAGGCGAGTGAGTGGGCAGGCGAGTGAGTGGGCAGGCGAGTGAGTGGGCAGGCGAGTGAGTGGTCAGGCGAGTGAGTGGGCAGGCGAGTGAGTGGGCAGGCGAGTGAGGGGGGCGAGTGAGTGGCAGGCGAGTGAGTGGGCAGGCGAGTGAGTGGGCAGGCGAGTGAGTGGGCAGGCGAGTGAGTGGCAGGCGAGTGAGTGGGCAGGCGAGTGAGTGGNCAGGCGAGTGAGTGGCAGGCGAGTGAGTGGGCAGGCGAGTGAGTGCGCAGGCGAGTGAGTGGGCAGGCGAGTGAGTGGCAGGCGAGTGAGTGGGCAGGAGAGTGAGTGGTCAGGCGAGTGAGTGGGCAGGCGAGTGAGTGGTCAGGCGAGTGAGTGGGCAGGCGAGTGAGTGGCCAGGCGAGTGAGTGCGCAGGCGAGTGAGTGGGCAGGCGAGTGATGGGCAGGCGAGTGAGTGGTCAGGCGAGTGAGTGGGCAGGAGAGTGAGTGGGCAGGCGAGTGAGTGGGCAGGCGAGTAAGTGCTGAGTGCGCAGGCGATGAGTTTGTACCTAATATAGGGCAGTATGGGATCCACGTCCCGCGAATGCGGCCGTGAGGTAGCTGGTTGCGAAGGTGACGGTGGTCCAGCACACCACGAAGAGCGGCAGCGCGGAAGCGCCCTCCGTGAACCACCAAAAGGACGGCATGGAGCCGAGCCTCGTGGAGCCGCACCGAGACACGCCGCACGAAGCGCGCGCTGCACCCTGCACCACGGAGTGCACATCGACCACGTGCCGTGTGAATGTGTACACGAAGCCGTGTACACGCGTGGGTGTGTATGTACGCAGACCCGTGTGAATGTGTGCCGTGCACAAACCCGTGTACCCGTGTGCGTGTACACGCTAGCGAGTACACGCACTGAGCTCCCCGACGAAGACATCTCACGGAGCGGACCTACCTGCAGAGCGTGCCCCGGCGAACTGAGCACGAGGAAGTGACCCACTGCGTTACTCGCCTCCACGCAGCGCGTGACTAATCCATCATCACAGAGAGATACGCGGAGAGAGAAAGACACGGGAGAGAGACAGGGATATACAGGAGCGACACAGAAAGGGAGACACTGGAAGAGGCGCATGCAGAGAGAGAGAGAGGGGCACGGTTAGAGAGAGACAAACACGGTCGCTTTAAGAATAGGAAATGCTGCCCCGCACAGAGCCCAGAGCCGTGACATCCGGACCGAATAGAGAAGTTCGGTCCGGATGTCCCACATCACTCTAAACCACTTAGGGGCCGTCCATAAATGACCTCACGCGATTTTGGACGATTTTTACCCCCCCCTCGTCACACGGCGTCACAAAAAGTCAGACGCCCCCCCTCAAATATGACGTCACACAGCTCTGCCCCCCCCAAACCATATTTTTATTTGAAAATAAAATATGCTTCAAATCGCTTTAAACTATTGTCATTGTAGTGCGTATTTAATGTGGCGCTGCACTCTGATGTTGGAGGAGAAAACATTTATTAAAAAGTATATTTAATTAAGTAGAACGTGTTGTCTATATTTATTTAAAGTTGCGCATTTTGATGTGACGTCACATTTCCCACCCCCCCCCCCTCGTCACACATCGTCACAAATGTCTGACCCCCCGTAGGTGCGTGACGTCATTTATGGACGGCCCCTTAACCACTTCACACCAAACAACTCAACACCACTCCACTTTACCCACTCTACACCACTACACTGCATTGCACACCACTCCACTCTACACGCTCCACAGCGCTCCACTCTACACGGCTCCACTCTACACGGCTCCACACCACTCAACTCTACACGGCTCCACAGCACTCCACTCCACTCTACACGGCTCCACAGCACTCCACTCCACTCTACACGGCTCCACTCTACACGGCTCCACACCACTCAACTCTACACGGCTCCACAGCACTCCACTCCACTCCACCCCATTCCCTACACGGCTCCACAGCGCTCCACTCCACTACACGCCACTCTACACGGCTCCACACCACTCCACTCTACACGGCTCCACAGCACTCCACTCTACACGGCTCCACTCTACACGGCTCCACAGCGCTCCACTCTACACGGCTCCACAGCACTCCACTCCACTCTACACGGCTNCACTCTACACGGCTCCACAGCGCTCCACTCTACACGGCTCCACAGAACTNCACTCCACTCCACTCTACACGGCTCCACAGCACTCCACTCCACTCTACACACTACACTCCACAGCACTCCACTCCACTCTGNACCATTCCACACGAATCCACCATGTTACACCACTTCACTGCACAGCACTCCACTTCACACTCACCCTGCTCACACGCTNACCACGCTACTCAACACCCTCCACTACCAACCACTCCACCCATTCNCTATATTCCACTCCAGACCTNACCCTGCACACCACACCCACAACACACCACTCCACACCACTACATTGCACAACACACCACTCTACACCACTACACTCCACAACACACCACTCTACACACTACACTCCACAACACACCACTCTACACCACTACACTCCACAACACAGCACTCCACACCACTACATTGCACAACACACCACTCTACACCACTACACTCCACAACACACCACTCTACACCACTACACTCCACAACACACCACTCTACACCACTACACTCCACAACACACCACTCCACTCCACAACACACCACTCTACACCACTACACTCCACAACACACCACTCTACACCACACCATTCCACAACACACCACTCTACACCACTACACTCCACAACACACCACTCTACACCACTACACTCCACAACACACCACTCTACACCACTACACTCCACAACACACCACTCTACACCACTACACTCCACAACACACCACTCTAAACCACTACATTGCACAACACACCACTCCACACCACTACACTCCACAACACACCACTCTACACCACTACACTCCACAACACACCACTCTACACCACTACACTCCACAACACACCACTCTACACCACTACACTCCACAACCACCACTCTACACCACTACACTCCACAACACACCACTCCACACCACTACACTCCACAACACACCACTCTACACCACTACACTCCACAACACACCACTCTACACCACTACACTCCACAACACACCACTCTACACCACTACACTCCACAACACACCACTCTACACCACGACATTCCACAACACACCACTCCACCCCACTACACTCCACAACACACCACTCCACTCCACAACACACCACTCTACACCACTACATTGCAGACCACACCCCTCTACACCACTACATTGCAGACCACACCACTCTACACCACGACATTAAACTGCATACCATGCCACACCACCCNACACCACATCAACCATTGCACAGAACTCCACTCCACCGACTCCACTCCGTACGGGGTTTGTGGTCTGGGATTTCCCCGGTGTTGCTCGAGTCCCAAGGCTGGACTTTCCGTCATCACAGAAAATCGTAACAAACGCACGTAGATACAGCGCTCGTCTCTGTTCCTCCACGTAAAACAAATTAAAATAAATGGTTTACACATCATATCAGTTGTCTTTTGAGAGTGAATAATTCCAGCAGCATCGATTCAATGTTAACTGTATGTATGTTGAATTTCTTTCGCACCGTACGTAGCCAACTGTGCTAATCGGAGGGGACCTTTGGCCGCTTTCGACATGACAATGTATTGCCGGCAGTCACGCGTGCCTGTGTAGCAGTGCTGTACAGTTGCTCGATCTGTATCTGGGGGAAAAACCCCGGGCCACAGTTGTTTGCTTATATTGAAGGAATGCGGCTGAAATGATGCCTCTCAAAGGCCGTGCGACTGATGGGATGTAACAAACACACGCATGTTTTCCGTGGACAAGCGGATATGTATGTGGAGGAGGCGTATGTAGTTTACTACATTCTCCACTTGCATGATGGATGTGTCTTACACTGCCAGCCGGGCTAAGCCTGGTTATTGCTTGAGTGGGAGGCTGCGTAGGAGTAAACAGGGTTGTTGCTGGCTGCGAGGTGGCCAGGAGATGGCAGCACAGCCATGAATTATTGAATCTATCTGTGCAGATATTTGAGTGTCACCCCTCCAATGTGTGGAGAGTTTCCCCGGGTTCTCCACTTTCCTCCCACGCAAAGCCAAACTCTCATTACTGGAATTGGCCAAACATCCCAAAGTAGCAGGACCCTCCTGAAAGCGTCTTGAGACGCAGTGAGGCAGCCCAAGGTAAAATGCATCATTATAGGAAAATGCGTAACGCATTGAGGCCATATTATGCGCCTTCCATTTGTTCAATCATCTTCAGTTACAAGTTTTATTTGAAATGTATTATTACCTCCACCAAATGGGGTATCAAAACATTGTACAAATTCAAATATAAAATACTAGCTTCTTTGCCCGTCCGAGGACGGAAGCTGTAATATTTACGAAACAATTGAGCAGAGTATAATTGTATCTTGTGTCAATTTAATTGTAGTGAATCTTACACAAAAGTATGTCATAAAACACATCTTCATGTCACTAGCACTATATAACTGACCTTCAATTTGTTCAAATTCACTGCTCTGATACTTTATTCTCTTCTGCTTTTGGTCGCTGGGTTGAAATACATTGAAATCGATACAATATCTGGAAAATCACCGAGAAATTACTATTTTACCATAATGTAGAAGCATAAATTAGACTTACCTTTGTCTCAAGTGCTGAAGAAATAAAGATACCGAACCCACTTTGTTGCTGCGTAGAATTATTAGATTCACTTTCAATAAAGAAACGTCAAACTTGTCGCGAATTTGCGAAAAAAATTCCGCTCGACCTTCTGGGTATGTAAAAATCCACCCGCTCATGAATATTAATGAGGGGGGTGCGGCATGTGGAGTGACGTCACGTGCGGGACACACAAACAGACATTCTTGGCTCACAGACATTCTAGGACGGGCAAACAAGCTAGTAGTAGTAATAGTAATGGAACGATGATATACACCTAAAGGAAAACTGTGGAAGCCACGAGTCATTCATTCCCCCCTGAACACGCGGTGTTTGCGGATCGCAGCTGGCCGCAGCCGGCAAGGCTTTGCAGGTCCGAGGAGCGGCACTCACGAAGGGCCGCCCACCCAGCTTGCGGCGGTGCAGGATCCGCGCTGGAAGAGTAGGCCCCGTTCTGAATATCGTAACACATAGGCCCCAGTCGTATGAGGGACCAACCGGGCCCGCAGGTATGTCGGTCTAGGACCGGGCAGAGTTTTCAAGGTCAAAACGGCCGTCTTGCAGTCAATACAGAAGCTGACCGAAAGCCAATGCAGGGCGGGGAATGCGCCTCGGCATTCGGGCTGCTGTGCTCTGCCGTGGCTGAAGTTTCCGAACCACGACACGTGGGAGATTGGCACAAAGTCCGTTGCCAGAATCAAGAAGCGTCGATACGAAGGCGTGGGGCGTGATTCAAGGCCGCCAGCTGACAGGAGAGAGCGCAAATCAAGGAATGGCTGCGACCATGGCACGCACGTTCGAATACACCCCCGAGTTTACGCACTTTGGGCAAGGTGCAAAGTTAGATCCCGTTTATGAGCAGAAGTTCAACCTCACCCTGGCCAAACCTAAATGTCGCATCAGAGGCCACCATCATTTTCTCTGTTTTGTCGGACAAACTGACAATGCAGAGTCGCGACTCGGATGCGCCGGTAAATGGGACATAGATCTGTGCTGCCATCAGCAAACTGATGGTAACACAGGCCATGCCTCCAGGTGATGTTACCCAGTGGCTGAACATACAGCTTGAAAAGCAGTGGTTACAATGCAACTAGGGCTGAACGATTAATCAATTTCAAATCGAAATCGCAATTTGAAACAATGCGATTAACAAATCGCAAATGCTGCGATTTTTTGCGATTTGAAAAGTGTTATTACTTTCTTATTGGATTTTTTAACTTATAACTTTATTTATTTAACTTAACAATTGTTCTATTTCTGATTGTTCTATTTCAATAAAAAATTTTTATAAATACATGTTGGAAGCAATTCATATTTTTAAGTTCTCATCTTTGCATTAGACTATATAGAGCAGTTCATATCTTGATGGTATCATGTGGTAATGCTCCATCACATGTTTTCAGTGAATATTGAACTGAAGCTTGACTTAATTTTTTTATCGCAAATCAAATCACAATATCTGTCAGAAAAATCGCAATTAGATATTTTCCCCAATTCGTTCAGCCCAAAAGCAGACCACTGCGGGCCCTGGCAGGAATAGGCGGTTCCTGCACGGGGCCGCAGGCGTTGCAGCAGAACTGCACGAGAAATTGTGTCGAAGGTCGCCGAGAGGTCCAGCATAAGGGCAGAACGCTGTCCCCTGTCCATGGACCGCACACACGACAGCCTTCTCAGTGCGATGTCCGGCTTCAAAGCCGGATTGGGTATAGTATTTCAGAAGCCGCCGGTCTCAAGACAATCTTCCAACTGGGATGTGACCACATTCTCCAACAACTTCCCAAGCAATGAGAGCTTGGATATCGGGCGTGTTTGGTATATTGTCTGTTGAAGTGCCATTTGCGGTGGTGTATTGAGGTATGGGTGGCGTGTCGACGTGTGTTGAATTCGTGTCGTGGTTAGCGCGCTGCGATGTGAACCCAGTGACCCGAGTTCGGTTCCTGCTCAAGGTCAACACCAGTGACGAATATATTAAACGGTCCTGGGCCTCCCCTAAGTCGACTCAGCCTCCAATGAGTACCTGGTGAAGAATGTAAACATCGCCACTCGGGAGACAAAGGCGGCCGGGCGTGATGCTAGCCACCCAAAACCCCGTGTGCCGTGTCGGCTTTCACATGAGCTTTCTAACAGCATTTACCCTAACAGTCTGTTCAAGACCATTAAATCTCGACTTGAAGCTTTCGTGACTGCAGGAATTGGTGTTCTTTGGGTCTTTCGGTAAAGTCACGTAGATAGGTTCAAAGAAAATAGCAAAAAAACAAAAAACTACGACGTTTCGATCGCAACACAAGCGGTCGTCATCCCCTTTTTCCTGATGATGATGACCGCTTGTGTTGCGATCGAAACGTCGTAGTTTTTTGTTATTTTTGCTATTTTCTTTGAACCTATCTACGTGACTTTACCGAAAGAACCAAAAGAATATAGTCTGTTCAAGGCTATATGGGGGATCTCTGTCTTGTCCTCGAAGTGTAGACATGTTTGTTTAACACGTAGTAGGGTTTCGCGACCAATACCATCCATAGTTGAGGTTTTTTGGGTTAGATCGCGTAAATAGAAACATGTGTCGGGTGGTGGCGGGTTTTAACGACACATTTATATATTTACGCGGCATAACCCAAAACCCCTTTATTATGGATGTAAACATGTTGTGCGGCAGGGGGCGCTGTGTTCACATGAATTGAACCCTGAGGCAGAGAAACGAAAGCGAAAGAGAATTCACGCAAAATGAACGGGCTCAGTGAAGGCGATTCCACGAGACCAGCTGACTCGGCGAGAGCGGTTTTATTCCCAATTGCCGGTGTCCTCTTGCTCGTGACACCCCATCTCGCTGAGGTATCCAGTGTTTCATTTATCATGGAATAATATGTATGTTGAACTTCTTTCGCACCATAATAAAGTTTTTTTTTGTTAGATCGCGTAAATATAAATGCCACCACCTGACACAGCCAATTAGTAAGGATTGTCACGTAAATAAAACGTGGTATGTGAGAGAGTAAACTCGTAACATTGTAAATGCGGTTTGTCAATTTTCTGCTCACGCCAACATTGGTGTAAAAGCGTCCACTCGAGGGAGTTGTCGGAGTGACTTGGTCTCCTCTTCCACAACTTTCGCCAGACGTCCGCCACACGCCATCTGCTTTTGAGCGCCTGTGGTGAACTTGATTTATGCTGCTGCTGGGTGTATAGAGGCGGTCGGGGAGGGGGGGGGGATTAAGAAACTTGGGCCCCGTTGTTTTAACTGCCGCTCCGGGAGATGGATTAGAATCCGCGACCTCTGGGTGTCAAGTCGAGTGGGCCCACCAAGACTCCACCACACACAGCGTCCAACCCGCCACCCTGGCAGGTCGCAACACTGCCTTTGTGCTGCTTCCCTCGCTCTACTCAATCCCATCGCCTCTTTTCCCAAGCTGTGAATAACCTTGCTCAATTCAAGAGCCGTATTAACTGTCATCTATTATGACAATAATCGTGCTGTTTGTTGCTGTCCGTTTGGCCTTTCGGGGCCCTTGCGTCTGTGCTCTAGAAACAGTGCGATAGCGAGAGAGACGCCCTACAACGTGATCATCGTCCATTGCATCACTCCATTGTCATCACTCCATTGTCATCACTCTATTGTCATCACTCCATTGTCATCACTTTATTGCATCACTCCATTGTCATCACTCTATTGTCATCACTCCATTGTCATCACTTTATTGCATCACTCCATTGTCATCACTCCATTGCATCACTCCATTGTCATCACTCCATTGTCATCACTTTATTGCATCACTCCATTGTCATCACTCCATTGTCATCACTCCATTGTCATCACTCTATTGTCATCACTCCATTGTCATCACTTTATTGCATCACTCCATTGTCATCACTCCATTGCATCACTCCATTGTCATCACTCCATTGCATCACTCCATTGTCATCACTCCATTGCATCACTCCATTGTCGTGCGGTTTGGATGTCAATCGGTGGATTTCCCCATTCCCAGTGCCGCAACACGCGGCATTGCATGTGCAATGCTTTCAGCCTCGTCCAGACCACCAGCTCGTGAGCTGAATGTGTTATTGTTTAGTTCCACTTACCAAGAAGAGTCGACAAATGCAGCCATTGGGAATCATCAGCACTGCACAGGCACCTGGCTGTGCTCCGTCTGCACAGGCATCGTCTTCACAGTCAGTGCTTGATTCAGTCTGCTGGTGAGACACTGAATGTCGAAACTGGCCCAGCGTTTCGTGTTGAATCGATGTTGCTAAAAGTATGCACTCACAGGAGGAGGACGCGTGTGCTCATGAAATGGGTAAACAATTTTATTGTTTGTTTATGTGGAGGGACCGACACGGGGACAGCGGAGTGTGGACTGGCGAGGGGCACTGGGATTGAGCTCAGGGCTCTCGGCTCGCGAATGACGTTGCCAGAGAGCGCCACAGCTCAACATCACACTTCTCTTTCTCATCTCGTTTCCTCCTTTTCCCGTCTCCTCCTCCCCAATCCCGCCTCCTCGCAACATCCCTCCTCCTCCCTGTCCCTCTCATCACGTTCGCTGCTGCTGCTGCCGTCTCAAATTGATTCCGTTTATTTTTTTACTTCCGCCC
>MU249612.1:10482838-10586269 GCA_018977245.1 Lethenteron camtschaticum | reverse complement strand
ATTTAAAACAATTGCTCGTCTTGCAAAACACTCGCAACACCAAGTTACTCGCAATCCGAGGTTTTACTGTATATGGTTCTTTCGGTAAAGTCACTTAGTTAGAAATAAAATAACAAAAGAATATGGATTCCTGCAGTCACGAAAGCTTCAAATCCTCATATTCTTAGGTTTTTTCGGTAAAGTCACGTAGGTAAAAAAATTAAAATTAATAAAAGTTAAATTAAATAAAAATCACGTTTCGGAGGCAACACAAGCCTCCTTCAAATCCTCACTGTGCACTGTCCTTGGTGTTGGAGCTACTCTCACTGTGCACTGTCCTTGGTGTTGAAGCTACTCTCACTGTGCCCTGTCATTGGTGCTGGAGCTACTCTCACTGTGCACTGTCTTGGTGTTGAAGCTACTCTCACTGTGCACTGTCCTTGGTGTTGAAGCTACTCTCACTGTGCACTGTCCTTGGTGTTGGAGCTACTCTCACTGTGCACTGTCCTGGTACTGAAGCTACTCTCACTGTGCCCTGTCTTGGTGCTGAGCTACTCTCACTGTGCACTGTCCTTGGTGTTGAAGCTACTCTCACTGTGCACTGTCCTTGGTGTGAAGCTACTCTCACTGTGCACTGTCCTTGGTTGGAGCTACTCTCACTGTGCACTGTCCTGGTACTGAAGCTACTCTCACTGTGCACTGTCCTTGGTGCTGAAGCTACTCTCACTGTGCACTGTCCTTGGTGCTGGAGCTACTCGCACTGTGCACTGTCCTTGGTGTTGAAGCTACTCTCACTGTGCACTGTCCNTGGTACTGAAGCTACTCTCACTGTGCACTGTCCTTGGTGTGAAGCTACTCTCACTGTGCACTGTCCTTGGTGCTGAGCTACTCGCACTGTGCACTGTCCTGGTGTGAGCTACTCTCACTGTGCACTGTCCTGGTACTGAAGCTACTCTCACTGTGCACTGTCCTTGGTGATGAAGCTACTCTCACTGTGCACTGTCCTTGGTGTTGAAGCTACTCTCACTGTGCACTGTCCTTGTGATGGAGCTACTCTCACTGTGCACTGTCCTTGGTGCTGAAGCTACTCTCACTGTGCACTGTCCTTGGTGATGGAGCTACTCTCACTGTGCACTGTCCTTGGTGATGGAGCTACTCTCACTGTGCACTGTCCTTGGTGATGAAGCTACCCTCACTGTGTGCTGTCCCTGGTGCTTAATCTGCCAGCTTCTGACCTCTGACAGCAGTAGCCCCCGAACGCCCGCTCGCTCCTGAAGCCCTGACACGAGCAGCTCTAGGGAATGGGAACTGTACGTTAGGCGTTGCATGAATAATTGAGTCATCGGTTACAATCGATAGCCCCGCTGGTGATGCATGCATTGCGTCGCGACTGTGAGAATCGATCATTTTCCGTCCGCGTGTGTGGAATGTAATCCGCTTCGCGTCAACCGCATTCGGCGCGATTTCCGACTGCTGCATTGCCACTCGATGAATTGTCACCATTCGGGTGGAGGTTCGTCTCAAACGCATATTATTTTTATAATTATTTTGTTGTATTCTGGTGAATACAGCACCTCGGTTTGATTGCATGTACCTGTCTGAGTGTGGGTACGTGTGCGTGTGTGTACGTGACACACACGCACACGGTTAGTGCAGTGCACTATGGACCCGGTGACCCAAGTTCGATTCCCGTTCACGGTTGCCACTGGTGGCGATTATCTGAATCGGTCCTGGGCCCTCCTAGGTCGACTCAGCACTTGCCCCAGCACTTTGTTAAGGTTATACGGGGATCTTTGACTTTGGTGTGTGGGTGTGTGGGTGTGTGTGTGGGAGTGTATGTATGTGTGTGGGAGTGTATGTATGTGTGTGGGTGTTGGTGGGTGTGTGTGTGTGGGTATGGAGGGGTGTGGTGTGGGTTTGAGGGTGCGTGCGTGTGGGTGTGGTTGGGTGTTTGTGGGTGTGTGTGGGTATGGAGGGGTGTGGGTGTGTGTTTGAGGGTGCGTGCGTGTGGGTGTGGTTGGGTGTTTGTGGTGTGTGTGTNGGTGCGTGCGTGTGTGTGGGTGTTGTGGGTGCGTGCGTGTGGGGTGTCGGTGGTGTGGTGGGTGCGTGCGTATGTGTGGGTGTGTGTATGTATGGGTGGGTGTGTGTACGTGTGGGGGGTGTGGGTGTGTGGTGTGTGTGGGTGGTGTGGGTGTGGGTGGGTGGTGTGGGTGCGGATATGGTTGTGGATGTGTATGGGTGTGTGTGTGGGTGTGTGGGTGTGTGTATGTATGGGTGTGTGGGTGTGTGCGCGCGTGACATCTGTGCGTGCGTTTGCCATTGATTGGTCCCCCGATGAGCATGGCTTAGCTGAGCGGAGCCGCTCCACTGATTGTTTCCCCAGGGGAAGGGGGAGAGAGAGGGGGGGGTTGGTGGACAGTTTGAATAAAACTAAAGTTCGCGCTCCGATGAGCGAATGCCCCCTAGCCGATGAGTGAATGCCCCTAGCCGATGATGCTGCCTGCCCCCACCGCCCCCTACCCCCAACGAGTCTCGGCGTCTCAGCCACCCCTTGTTATTTTTGGCAAGTCGGCCAAAAGTAATTAAATGCGCCGCGGCGTCTCCCGGGAGAGCGCGCGGTCCGAGGGAGGAAGTAACTCCGAACGAAAAATAGCCGAGTCGCTGAGCTGCAGCGGAGAGGGACGGAGAGACGGGGATGGGGGAGACGGAGAGACGGGAGATGGAGAGACGAGGAGATGGGAGAGATGGGAGATGGGGAGAGATGGGGACATGGGAGGGATGGGGNAGATGAGGGAGATGGGACATGGGAGGGTCGGGAGATGGGGAGATGGGGACATGGAGGGATGGAGATGGGGAGATGGGGACATGGGAGGGATGGGAGATGGGGAGATGGGACATGGGAGGGATGGAGGGATGGGGAGATGGGGGGAGAGATGGGACATGGGAGAGACGGGGAGGTGGGGAGTTGGGGATGGGAGCGTGTGAGAGATCGGATAGATAGGAGATGGGGAGACGGGAAGATGCAGAGACAGGGAGAAGGGAGTAGGGAGATGATAAGATGGGGAGATGATAAGATGGGGAGATGGAGACAGTGAGTATGGGAGTTGAGGAGATATTGTAATTGGACGACTGGAGGTGGCTTCCCGTGAGAGATCTTGCGGTTCGAATCCAGCAGCCCGCCCTGGCTATTATTGCGGGTGCATCAACCGTAAAAAATACTACTCGTACTACTACTACCACTGCTACAACGCGCCGTCTGCTTCACTGTGCATGTTAAAGATCCCCGCTGACGTCATTCGGACAGGGTGGGCCATTGTGTGACAGTGTGAGCGTCCAAATAAATGAATTAACCCACCCACCACGGATTACTCCACTGGGATCGCACACAGTAGCAGCATTGCCCCCCCCCCCGACTGTGAGACTACAGCGGAGGAGGGAGGGGAGGGTGGTGCTCTAGGCCTGAGCACGTGATCTGTGACACCGCTGCCGTGTGGTCACGACGAGGAGTGGGGGTGGAGAGTGACGACGCTTGGTGTGGGTGGACACACACGGGGGGGGGGGAGAGGGGGGGGTGCTGTTGGTACATCCGTGTCTATTTGTGTGTCTGTGTGTCGGTGTCCTTGCGTGTCCCTGTGTCCGTGTGCACCTCTGACTGCCTGCATGGACATGTGCCGAAGATTAACGGCGCATTCGTGCAATTGCTTCACTAGAGAGAGCGAGCGGTGGACGGTGATGAGGTGGGGGAGGGGGGTGGTGGTGGGAGGGGGTGGTGGTTGGGGTGGTGGTGGTTGGGGGGTGGTGGTGGGAGGGGGTGGTGGAGGGTGGAGGTGGTGGGAGGGGGGAGGTGGGTGGAGGGTGGGGCTGAGCGGGATGAACAGCGATGTGGGCGGTGGACATCTTCGGGTCACTGCCATGCATGGGGNTGGCGGGGGGGGGTGGCAGGGGGGTGGGGGAGGAGGAGGGGGGGAGGAGGGAGGGGGGGTCCGTGATCTTCGCTGCAGAGCTGCTGCAGAAGCAACGGAATACTGATGAGCGAGCGACACCATCGCGGGTGAGTGAGGGGGGGGTGCTGGCTGAGGTCCCCGGTCTCCTCCCCCCCGGCCCGACCCCCCTCCCCCAACAATACTCGCGTCTCGTCAATAACTCACTGCTTCCTTCACCTCCGGTGTCGTCGCGATGGCGCCCCGGGTTTGCCTGTGTAGGTCACACGGGGTGGGGGAAGGGGCATCTTCGTCCCGTTTTCGTTGTGCGTTGCGTGAGTGTTGTTGTGCTTGCGTGAGCGGCCGGGTGAGTGAGTGAGTGAGTGAGAGAGAGACAAAGGCGGCCCGGCTTGGTACTGTCCACCCACCCCTCGTGTGCCGTGCCGGCATTCACACGTGCTGCTACTCGCTAACAGCACTTCAGGCAACAGTCCGTTAAGGCTGTACGGGGAATTTTGTCTTTGTCCACTCAGCCATTCATCCTCCTGTAGCACATCAGTCAATCTCTTCTCCAACCCGTGCCACGCCTGTTTAGCCCCTCTGTCCGGCCAAGCAGAAGCCGCTGAGGCACAAGGTGTCTGTGGCATGCAGCCTTGCTTGCCGGAGGAGCTCACTGATGATGGGACTGCGTCCAGATCTTTCAAGCATCTGTGAGCTCCTCGCACTAACCTGCCTGGTCAAACCCGGCGTGGAGCGTAGGCAGGCCAGGCTGATTGTTTCAAAGCGGTGTAAATTTCGATTTAAAGCTTTCGTGACTGCAGGGATTCATCTTCTTGGTTCTTTCGGTAAAGTCACGTAGAAGGGAAGTAATAAAATAATAAAAACAAAACATAATAAAATAATATAATTCTCACGTTTCGGCTACAACGTCAGGACGGCTGCTTGCGTTGTAGCCGAAACGTCGTGAGAATTATTTTATTATGTTTTTTTTATTATTGTATTATTTCCCTTCTACGTGACTTTACCGAAAGAACCAAGAAAAAGCGGTGTAAATGTTCTCCTGTGGGGGGGGGGGGGGGGTGGGTCCACCTTTCGCAAGCAAAGAGAAAGGAAGGACACAGCAGTGTTAGAGATGACCCGGAGCTTCGTGTGGACTGACAGACCAGGTAGCTTCCGCACGGAGTCACGCAGCTAACACCGCTCTCGATATCACTCGCTCTGTCTCTCTCTCTCCCTCACACCCTCTCTCACACTCGCACTCTCTCCATTTTTCCTCTCTCTTTTTACGATCAAAGGAAACAAGAAGATGCTCGGTGTAGTCGGCACTTTGCTTCGTTCATCATTTCGGTTTTTGCTATGCCNTTTTGAAATGAAATATTTCTAGGTCACGCTCTCTCTCTTACCCCTTACTCTCTCTCTCTCTACCCCTCTCTCTCNACCCCCTCTCTCCTCTCTCCCCCTCTCTCTCTACCCCCTCTCTCTCTACCCCTCTCTCTCTACCCCCTCTGTCTCTACCCCCTCTCTCTCTACCCCTCTCTCTCTACCCCCTCTCTCTACCCCCTCTCTCTACCCCCTCTCTCTCTACCCCCACTCTTTCTACCCCCTCTCTCTCTCTCCCCCCCTCTCTCTACCCCCTCTCTCTCTACCCCCTCTCTCTCTACCCCTCTCTCTCCCCCCCCCTCTTTCTACCCCCTCTCTCTCTACCCCCTCTCTCTCCACCCCCCTCTTTCTACCCCCTCTTTCTACCCCTCTCTCTACCCCTCTCTCCCTACTCTCTCTCCAGCTTCACTCCCTCTCCCCATTCCCCCTCTCTCGCTGTCTCCCGCTCCCCCTCTCTCCGTTCCCATCCCCGTGGGATCTCTATGTGACTGTACAGTTGTACTGCACTACCCCCCACCACCACCTCCACTCCCACATAAATCTCCCTCCTGGGAGTCCAGCGGTGGTGAGCGGAGTGGGGTGATCATCGAGATGGCAATGGCCAAGAGCCTGTGTCTGCGTGTCTCGATGTGTGTCTCTGTCTGTGAGTCTCTGTCCATGTGTATGTGTGTCTATGGGCATCAATGTGTGCCTCTGTCTGTGAGTCTCTGTCCATGTGTATGTGTGTCTATGGGCATCAATGTGTGCCTCTGTCTGTGAGTCTCTGTCCATGTGTATGTGTGTCTATGGGCATCAATGTGTGTCTCTGTCTGTGAGCCTCTGTCCATGTGTATGTGTGTCTATGGGCATCAATGTGTGTCTGTCTGTGAGTCTCTGTCCATGTGTATGTGTGTCTATGGCATCGATGTGTGTCTGTCTGTGAGTCTCTGTCCATGTGTATGTGTGTCTATGGGCATCAATGTGTGTCTGTCTGTGAGTCTCTGTCCATGTGTATGTGTGTCTATGGGCATCAATGTGCGTCTCTGTCTGTGAGTCTCTGTCCATGTGTATGTGTGTCTATGGGCATCAA
Organism: Lethenteron camtschaticum; assembly: GCA_018977245.1. NCBI lineage: Eukaryota > Metazoa > Chordata > Hyperoartia > Petromyzontiformes > Petromyzontidae > Lethenteron > Lethenteron camtschaticum. The sequence goes on along the minus strand of MU249612.1, from coordinate 10,579,921 downwards.
TGTGTGTCTCTGTCTGTGAGCCTCTGTCCATGTGTATGTGTGTCTATGGCATCAATGTGTGTCTGTCTGTGAGTCTCTGTCCATGTGTATGTGTGTCTATGGGCATCAATGTGCGTCTCTGTCTGTGAGCCTCTGTCCATGTGTATGTGTGTCTATGGGCATCAATGTGTGTCTGTCTGTGAGTCTCTGTCCATGTGTATGTGTGTCTATGGGCATCGATGTGTGTCTGTCTGTGAGTCTCTGTCCATGTGTATGTGTGTCTATGGGCATCAATGTGTGTCTGTCTGTGAGTCTCTGTCCATGTGTATGTGTGTCTATGGGCATCAATGTGCGTCTCTGTCTGTGAGTCTCTGTCCATGTGTATGTGTGTCTATGGGCATCAATGTGTGTCTGTCTGTGAGTCTCTGTCCATGTGTATGTGTGTCTATGGGCATCAATGTGCGTCTCTGTCTGTGAGCCTCTGTCCATGTGTATGTGTGTCTATGGGCATCAATGTGTGTTTCTGTCTGTGTGGCTCTGTCCATGTGTATGTGTGTCTATGGGCATCAATGTGTGTCTCTGTCTGTGAGTCTCTGTCCATGTGTATGTGTGTCTATGGGCATCAATGTGTGTCTCTGTCTGTGAGTCTCTGTCCATGTGTATGTGTGTCTATGGGCATCAATGTGTGTCTGTCTGTGAGTCTCTGTCCATGTGTATGTGTGTCTATGGGCATCAATGTGCGTCTCTGTCTGTGTGGCTCTGTCCATGTGTATGTGTGTCTATGGGCATCAATGTGTGTCTGTCTGTGAGTCTCTGTCCATGTGTATGTGTGTCTATGGGCATCAATGTGCGTCTCTGTCTGTGAGCCTCTGTCCATGTGTATGTGTGTCTATGGGCATCAATGTGTGTTTCTGTTTGTGTGGCTCTGTCCATGTGTATGTGTGTCTATGGGCATCAATGTGTGTCTCTGTCTGTGAGTCTCTGTCCATGTGTATGTGTGTCTATGGGCATCAATGTGTGTCTCTGTCTGTGAGTCTCTGTCCATGTGTATGTGTGTCTATGGGCATCAATGTGTGTCTGTCTGTGAGTCTCTGTCCATGTGTATGTGTGTCTATGGGCATCGATGTGTGTTTCTGTCTGTGTGGCTCTGTCCATGTGTATGTGTGTCTATGGGCATCAATGTGTGTCTCTGTCTGTGAGTCTCTGTCCATGTGTATGTGTGTCTATGGGCATTAATGTGTGTCTTTGTCCATGTGTATGTGTGTCAACGTGTTTCGATGTGTGTCTCTGTCTGTGTGTCTCTGTCCATGTGTATGTGTGTCTGCGTGTCTCGATGTGTCTCTGTCTGTGCGTCTCTGTCCATGTGTATGTGTGTCTGCGTGTCTCGATGTGTGTCTCTGTCTGTGCGTCTCTGTCCATGTGTATGTGTGTCTGCGTGTCTCGATGTGTGTCTCTGTCTGTGCGTCTCTGTCCATGTGTGTCTCTGTCCATGTGTGTCTCTGTCAAATATATAGCTGTGTCTGTCTGTCTGTATATCCGTGTTTCTGTCTGTGTATATCTGTGTCTGTGTGTCTCTGTCTCTCTAAATGTGTGTCAGTGTGTCTGTCTCAATAATTATGTGTGTGTCCGTCTCTGTGTATATGCGTCTCTGTATCTCTTTGTGTGTCTGTGTCTATGGCCTCAAGGTGCACTTGGCCTGGCACAAGCGTCGTGGTGACGTCACCGCCACTTAGTGGCGAATGGCGTTTGTTGTACGTATGTGTATAGTCTATACAGCGGATCTTTGGTTTTGTTTGTCTATGTATATCTGTGCGTGTGTATGCTGTTGGTATATCCGTGTCTATTTGTTTGTCTATGTGTCGGTGTCCTTGTGAATCCGTGCATATCCCTGTGTCTGCGTGTACCTCTGACCGTCTGCATGTACATGTGCAGAATAGGAAAAGCGCAGCCCTGCAATTGCTCCACTAGAGGAGCTATAGACATTCCCTGTGGTGGATAATTCTGGCCTACTCTTCCACACGGGCCAGACATCTCGGAGTTACCCACACTCTACCCCACCACAAGTTACCTGCGGTGGTCGTGGTGTTACCCATTTGTACTATTGCGTGGAAAGAGATGGCGCTCGCTGATTGGTCTTTGGGCATATGAATGTGTCTGTGTGTGCGTGTCTTTGTGGGTAGCGTAGCGGTTAACGCGCTGCGCTACGCACCCGGCAACCCGAGTTCGATTCCCGCTCACGGCCACCACCAACACCGGTGACGATGATCTGAACCGGTCGTGGCCCTCCCCTAGGTCGGTTCAGCCTTAAATCAGTTCCTGGTGCGGTGCGTGAAAACATCGCCACTGGGGGAGACAAAGGCGGCCGGGCGTGGTGCTCGCTAACAGTGCTTGGCTCCAACAGTTATAGGTTACACAGGGGAGCTTTGTCTGTGTGTGTGTCTCTCTGTCTCTCTACATTTTGTCTTGCAGGCAAATCCCCCTCCCATCATCGTCAACGCGGACAATCTGGATTCACCGTCTTACGTGAGTTGTCCACGCTGCCCGCACGCCACCGCCAACTCTACCACTCGGATCACCCTCTTCCAGAGCTCGCAAACGGGTTTTGATTCCTTACCCGTACCCGGCCGCACCAGGGTCGCAAACGGGTACCCGTACCCGTACCCGGCCGGATACGGGTAGCCGGGTATCGGGTCGGGTACGGGTATCGGGTACCCGATGGCGACCTCTGCCCTCTTCTCACCGATAACAACAACAACATCAACAACCACCATAACCACAACGAGAACGAGTCGGCCCGTGTCCACCGCATCTGCGGCACAGAATCTTTGCGTCTTTCTGCCTGCTGTGCGTGTCTCGATTCTACGCGTTTTGTTACCTTAACCTTAGCCATAATGGAGGATCTTTGGGTTAGATCGCGTAAATATATAAAAGTGTCGTCAAACCCTCCACCACCCGACACAACCAACTAGTAAGGTTTGTCACGTAAACAGAACGTGCCAACTTGTCACTAGTACAGCACTAGTGTATAGTGTAGCGTATAGTGTAGTGTATAGTGTAGTGTATAAGTGTAGTGCAGTGTATAGTGTAGTGTATAGTGTAGTGTATAGTGCAGTGTATAGTCGTGTAGTGTATAGTGTAGTGTATAGTGTAGTATACTAGTACAGCACGAACCGGCGTGTCGGAGAGCAAAGCCACAACATTTACAATCTGAGTACGACGTTTCGCCAGCATTTACAACCGGCTTCATCAGGCGGACAGCAACAACAAAAAAACAACCTCAATATTTGAAGAGCCGCAGTGCAGCGTGGCGGATAGCGTCGTGAAGCAGTCCCTTAAAGAGCCGCAGGTTCATGCCTGCGACGCCCCTCTGGGTTGCTCACTCAAAAGGGAAGTTCAACCTGTGTAGGCCGCAGGCCTTGCTTGTTAGCACCCGCCCCACCCTCCCCTTGGTTTTGCGCTGTGGCCTCCTACTGCTTAGGCCCCGCTCCTTCCTGGGCAGGCCCCACCTCTTCCTACATTGATAGTGGTGGCGGGGCCTGTAGGCAGAAGTGGGCGGAGCCAGTAGGCGGTGGTGGGCGGGGACTCAATCCCCAACAGTTGCCCAAGCTCTGCGTTCCTGCATGGTGATGTTTGGACAACGCCGTGCGTGAGTTGTTGGTGTGTGCGGCGAGGAAACCGGACGCACCCGGAGAGAGAACAACCCCAGCTGCGTGCTCGCGTTGTACACGAACCCACTTGCTGTGCTGCCACTGGCCATGTTTGCCGGGAGATGGCAACGCTGGTGGCCACCGATCGCCCTCCCCCCCCCNACCACGAGGCCCTCGGTGTTGTGGCCTCGCCTGCGAGGGTGGCCCGGGAAGACTGCGGCTCTGCAGTGGATTCTTGACTCCATCCGTGCGGCGCTAACGAGTGCCACCTCGCATTCGGCGGGTTCTCTCCGGGTTCTCTGGGTGGTTCACGCCGCGCGACGCCAAACTCGCTGCCGGCATCGGCAGCGCCCTCCGAGAATCGCCGTAGGTTTTCACCGAGCGAATGCGTTCACTGTTTAGCGTCGACGGTGGTTGTCACGGTCACCGTCGCCGGGGCGAAATCGGTGGGGACCGGCTCGCTGTGTGGGATTGAGCAGCCCCCGCGGGAGGGATGGAGGGAGGCCTCCATCCAGCAGTGGAGTGACCACGGCTGCTGATGACCGGGAGAGGTCCGCTGCCTCGACATTATCGTCATTCATCTTCTTGGTTCTTTCGGTAAAGTCACGTAGAAGGGAAATAATAAAATAATAAAAATAAACTAATAAGATCATTATCACGACGTTTCGGCCACAACGTAAGCAGCCGTCCTCAGGTGAAGAATAGGTCTGTCGGAAGCAGAGTCTGAATGAATCATTCAGACTCTGTCTTCTCAGAGTCTGAATGAATCATTCAGTGGCCGAAACGTCGTGAGAATTATTTTATTATTCATATTTTTATTATTTATTATTTCCATTCTACGTGACTTTACCGAAAGAACCAAGAAGATGAATCCCTGCAGTCACGAAAGCTTTAAATCGAAATTTTATCGTCATTGTCCCCCTCGTCATCGTTTCTCCCGTCTCACCTCCCCCGTTTGCTCTCGTTCTGTCCTTCTGCCCTCGGAGGCTGTTGCCGTGGTTACTGTCGTCAAGGGACCGCCGGGATGGGGGCTGCGGGGAGGGGTGGCCGTGCCCTCGGTGATGCCGAGTGTCGTCACGATCGCAGATTTACATTCACGACGCGCGCTCGCTGGTCCAGACACAGAGACAAAGGTCCCCGTGTAGCCTCCACAGACTGGAGGAGCAAGTGCTGTTGCCGAGCACTTGTGAAGGCCGGCGCGGCACACGAAGGGGCGGGTGGTCGGCACCACGCCCGGCCGCCTTTGTCTCCCTAGTTGCGATGTGTGCACACCGCACCAGGTATTCATTTGAGGCTGAGTCGATCTAGAGGAGGCCATGGGACCGGTTCAGATAATTGTCACTGGTGTTGGCCGTGGCGTGAATCGAACTCGGGTCGCCGGGTTCGTAGCGCAGCGCGCTAAGCGCTGCACTACCACTCCCGCACACACATATACATACACGCACGCAGAGTTGCGCACGCAGAGTTGCGCACGCAGAGTTGCGCACGCAGAGTTGCGCACGCAGAGTTGCGCACGCAGAGTTGCGCACGCAGAGTTGCGCACGCAGAGTTGCGCACGCATGCAAACGACACGCAGAGTTGCACACGCATGCAAACGAACGCAAACGGCAACGCACCTGCCACTCCTGCTCAACTCATGACGCATGCAACGGGGCTACCTGATTAGTGGGCGGGGCTAACTTGGGTGGAGGGCGGGGCTACCCGATTAGTGGGCGGAGCTAACTTGGGCGGAGGGCGGGGCTGTGTGACAGTGGGCGGGGCGAGGGTGGTGAGTGGTGGGGCTGTGTGAAAGTGGGCGGAGCTATGTGAAAGTGGGCGGAGCTACGTGAAAGTGGCGTGGCGTCGGCGTTGAGTGGGTGAGGTTATGTGAAATTGGGCGGAGCTGCCGGAGAGAGAGGGAGGGGGCTGCGTTGAGCCCCCTCCCCCCTCCCCCCTCCCCCCCCCCCCTTTCCCCCCTCCCCTCCCTCCCTCCCCCCTCCCCTCCTCCCCCCGTGTGTGAGATCCAGAATATAAATGTTTTACTGCAGCAGGAGAAATCCGATGAGCTATGAAACTCTTTGTCTTATACGTCCAGTAGGGGGCCGGGGTAAGAACGTGCTCGTGTCTCCGCAGCTCAACGGCAGCGAGGCGGAGTACGAGTATGAAGAGATCACGCTGGAGAGGGTGAGTATCCACAAAGACAAAGGTCCCCCTATAGCCTGCAACAGACTGTTGGGCAAGTGCTGTAGGGAAATGTTCACACGGCAACATCGCCCCCTACTGTGAAACTACAGCATAGGGGCAGCTACCACTGGGGGTCCCTAGGCTAAACCACGTAGCAACATCGCCCCTGCTGTGAAACTACAGCATAGAGACAGCTACCACTGGGGGTCCCCTAGGCTGGACCACGTAGCAACATCGCCCCCTGCTGTGAAACAACAGCATAGAGACAGCTACCACTGGAGGGTCCCCTAGGCTGGACCACGTAGCAACATCGCCCCCTGCTGTGAAACTACAGCATAGAGACAGCTACCACTGGGGGTCCCCTAGGCTGGACCACGTAGCAACATCGCCCCTGCTGTGAAACTACAGCATAGAGACAGCTACCACTGGGGGTCCCCTAGGCTGGACCACGTAGCAACATCGCCCCTGCTGTGAAACTACAGCATAGAGACAGCTACCACTGGGGGTCCCTAGGCCGAACCACGTAACAACATCGCCCCCTGCTGTGAAACTTCAGCATAGGGGCAGCTACCACTGGAGGGTCCCTAGGCTGAACCACGTAGCAACATCGCCCCCTGCTGTGAAACTACAGCATAGAGACAGCTACCACTGGAGGGTCCCTAGGCTAAACCACGTAGCAACATCGCCCCCTGCTGTGAAACTACAGCATAGAGACAGCTACCACTGGAGGGTCCCCTAGGCTGAACCACGTAGCAACATCGCCCCCTGCTGTGAAACTACAGCATAGAGACAGCTACCACTGGAGGGTCCCCTAGGCTGAACCACGTAGCAACATCGCCCCCTGCTGTGAAACTACAGCATAGAGACAGCTCCACTGGGGGTCCCCTAGGCTAAACCACGTAGCAACATCGCCCCTGCTGTGAAACTACAGCATAGAGACAGCTACCACTGGGGGTCCCCTAGGTTGAACCACGTAGCAACATCGCCCCCTGCTGTGAAACTACAGCATAGAGACAGCTACCACTGGGGGGTCCCCTAGGCTGAACCACGTAGCAACATGGCCCCCTGCTGTGAAACTACAGCATAAAGACAGCTACCACTGGGGGTCCCCTAGGTTAAACCACGTAGCAACATCGCCCCTGCTGTGAAACTACAGCATAGAGACAGCTACCACTGGGGGTCCCTAGGCTGGACCACGTAGCAACATCGCCCCTGCTGTGAAACAACAGCATAGAGACAGCTACCACTGGGGGTCCCTAGGCCGAACCGCGTAGCAACATCGCCCCTGCTGTGAAACTACAGCATAGAGACAGCTACCACTGGGGGTCCCCTAGGCTGGACCACGTAGCAACATCGCCCCCTGCTGTGAAACTACAGCATAGAGACAGCTACCACTGGGGGTCCCCTAGGCTGGACCACGTAGCAACATCGCCCACTGCTGTGAAACTACAGCATAGAGACAGCTACCACTGGGGGTCCCCTAGGCCGAACCACGTAACAACATCGCCCCTGCTGTGAAACTTCGCAGGGGCGCTACCACTGGAGGGTCCCCTAGGCTGAACCACGTGCAACATGCCCCCTGCTGTAAACTACAGCATAGAGCAGTTACCAGGAGGGTCCCCTAGGCTAAACCAGTAGCAACATCGCCCCCTGCTGTGCAGCATAGAGCAGCTACCAGGAGGGTCCCCTAGGCTGAACCAGTAGCAACATCGCCCCCTGCTGTGAAACTACAGCATAGAGCAGCTACCACTGGAGGGTCCCCTAGGCTGAACCACGTAGCAACATCGCCCCCTGCTGTGAAACTACAGCATAGAGACAGCTCCCACTGGAGGGTCCCCTAGGCTAAACCACGTAGCAACATCGCCCCCTGCTGTGAAACTACAGCATAGAGACAGCTACCACTGGAGGGTCCCCTAGGTTGAACCACGTAGCAACATCGCCCCCTGCTGTGAAACTACAGCATAGAGACAGCTACCACTGGGGGTCCCCTAGGCTGACCACGTAGCAACATCGCCCCCTGCTGTGAAACTACAGCATAGAGACAGCTACCACTGGAGGGTCCCCTAGGCTGGGCCACGTAGCAACATCGCCCCCTACTGTGAAACTACAGCATAGAGACAGCTACCACTGGGGGGCCCCTAGGCTGAACCACGTAGCAACATCGCCCCTGCTGTGAAACTACAGCATAGAGACAGCTACCACTGGAGGGTCCCNAGGCTGGGCCACGGCAACATCGCCCCCTGCTGTGAAACTATCGCAGCGTCGTTCAGCATTAGCAGTTCGCAGGGAGGAGCCATGTGCATAATGCAGCAGGGCGCAGTCGCAGGTTGCAGCAGGTTGCAGCAGGGTGCAGCAGGGTGCAGCAGTCGGCAGCAGGGTCCAGCAGTGCAGTCAGCAGCCTGCAGCAGGGTGCAGCAGGGTGCAGCAGTCGACAGCAGGGTGCAGCAGGGTGTAGCAGTCGGCAGCAGGGTGCAGCAGTCGGCAGCAGTGCAGCAGTGTGCAGCAGGGTGCAGCAGTCTGCAGCAGGGTGCAGCACTGTGCAGGGTGCACCAGGGTGCACAACGACAGTGACTCGTGACTAGATGATAATGATGGTGATGGTGACGATGACGACGACGATGATGATGACAGCGATAATGATTAGACGACGACAATGACGACCTGGCGACGATGACGACGATGACGATGACGACGACAACGACGACGACGACGATGACAGCGACAACGACGATGACGACGATGTTGTCCGTGACCCCGCCGCCTCCTGCAGGGAACTCGGGGCTCGGGTTCAGCATCGCGGGCGGCACCGACAACCCGCACATCGGCGATGACCCGGCCATCTTCATCACCAAGATCATCCCCGGTGGAGCGGCCGCACAGACGGCCGGCTCAGGTGAGGCTCCGGGACGGGTCCCGGGGAGCGACCGGCGCTGCAAGCGTTGGGCATCGCTGGTCGGGGAGGCGACGGAGGTTTGCACGGAGGGTGGCGCTCGCTTGAATGCCCATCGGTGACTCGGAAGCGCTGTTGCCTAGGGGGCTTCAGTGGCAGCTGTCCCTGCGTGGCACCAGCCTGTAAATGGGGACAGACTCACACATGACGGCCATTGACTCGCGCAGAGTCATAGACTCGTGTAGTGGCCCATAGACTGACACAGAGACCCATACACTCACACAGAGACCCAAAGACTCAAACAGATACCCATAGACTCTCACCGTGACCCACAGACTCACACAGAGAGCCATAGACTCACACAGAGAGTCATAGACTCACACACAGAGTCATAGACTCACACAGAGACTCATAGACTCACACAGAGTCATAGACTCACAAAAGAGACATCGACTCACACAGTTATAGACTCCCACTNAGAGGCCTATAGACTCGCACAGAGTCATAGACTCACACAGAGACCCATATACTCGCACAGAGACCCAAAGACTCGCACAGAGATCCATAGACTCGCACAGAGACCCAAAGACTCACACAGAGACCCATAGACTCACACAGAGACCCATAGACTCACACAGAGACCCGTAAACTCACACAGAGACCCATATACTCACACAGAGACCCATAGACTCACACAAAGTCATAGACCCACACAGAGTCATAGACTCACACAGAGACCCATAGACTCGCACAGAGACCCAAAGACGCACACAGAGACCCATAGACTCACACAGACCCATAGACTCACACAGAGTCATAGACTCACACAGAGACCCATATACTCGCACAGAGACCCAAAGACTCGCACAGAGACCCATAGACTCGCACAGAGACCCAAAGACTCACACAGAGACCCATAGACTCACACAGACCCATAGACTCACACAGAGTCATAACTTACATAGAGACCCATATACTCACATAAAGACCCATAAACTCTCACCGTGACCCACAGACTCACACAGAGACCCACAGACTCACGTGACCCACAGACTCACACAGAGACCCATAGACTCACATAGACCCATAGACTCACACAGTCAGTCCACACACTCACACAGAGACCCATAGACTCAAACAGAGACCCATAGACTCACACAGNAGTCCACACACTCACACAGAGACCCATAGACTCACCGTGACCCACAGACTCACACAGAGACCCAGAGATAAGGACATGCATGGAGAGTGGCGCTTGCATCAAAGCCTCAGCAGCTCAGAGCTCCTCACGTCTCAGCTCAACCATCGCATTATTGCCCTGCTGCATCGCCGAGGGGACCCCCAGTGGCAGCCGTCACTGTGCAGCACCACCTGGGGTTGGAGCGGGATGGGTGGGGGGCATGGGGGTGGGGGGTGGGTGGGGTGGGCGGTGAGGGGGGGGGGAGTACAGCTGATGACATCACGAATGCGAAACAGAAGAGGATGTGGCACGGGATGTGTGCGTGCGTGTGGTTCGGTGCATCCTGCGCGTGCGTGTGTGAGTGGGGCCTCCCTAGGTCGACTCGGCCTCAAATGAGTAGCTGTGCGGTGTGTGAACATCGCCACTGGGGAGACAAAGCGGTCGGCGTGGTGCTGGCCACCCACCCCCTCGTGTGCCGTTCCGGCCTTCATAGGTGCTCGCTAACAGCACTTATCCCTACAGTCTGTTAAGGCTATACGGGGGATCTTTGCTTTGTGTGAGTGGGAGCGGTGGTGTAGCGGTGAGTTATATGCTGCGCTACGAACCCGGCGACCCGAGTTTGATTCCCGCTCACAGCCAACACCGGTGACGATTATTTGAACCGGTCCTGGGCCCTTTCTAGGTCGACTCGGCCTCAAATGAGTACCTGGTGCAGTGTGTGAAACCTCGCCACTGGAGAGACAAAGGCGGCCGGGCGTGGTGGTGGCCACCCACCCCCTCGTGTGCCGTGCCGGCCTTCATAGGTGCTACTCGCTAACAGCACTTGCCCAACAATCTGTTAAGCTACACGGGGATCTTTGTCTTTGTGTGAGTTTGGGTAGCGGTAGTGCACCGTCGAACCCAGTTCAATTCCCACTCCCGGCCAGCAACACCGGAAACAATCATCTGAACCGGTCCTGGGCCTCCCCTAGGTGGACTCGGCCTTAAATGAGGACCTGGTGCAGTTTGCCCACCCAGCTTCTCGTGCGCCGTGTGGTGCTACTCGCTCACAGCCCTTGCCCGAACGCTCCGTTCGAGTCTCCACGGGGGATCTCGGTCTGTGTGTGTGTCTGCGTGCGTGACTGACTGATGCTGTGTGCGTGCGCAGGGTGAACGACTGCATCTTGCGCGTGAACGAGGTGGACGTGCGGGAGGTGGCGCACAGCCGCGCCGTGGAGGCGCTCAAGGAGGCCGGCTCCATCGTGCGCCTCTACGTGCGACGCAGACGCCCGCTCAGCGAGACCCTCGCCGAGATCAAGCTCGTCAAGGGGCCCAAGGGTGAGGGCCACGCACCACACACCACGCTGAGTATCGCACTGGCAGCGCCGCACCGCACACCGCACCAGGCACCACACCCTGAAGCACACCAAACACCGCACCAAACACCGCACCGAACACCGCACCAAACACCACACCGAACACCGCACACCGCACCAGCACCACACCCTGAAGCACACCAAACACCGCACCGAACACCGCACCGAACACCGCACCGCACACCGCACCGCACACCGCACCAGGCACCACACCCTGAAGCACACCAAACACCGCACCAAACACCGCACCAAACACCGCACCAAACACCGCACCAAACACCGCACCAAACACCGCACCAAACACTGCACCAAACACCGCACCAGGCATTACACCGGGCACCGTACCAAAGAACAGCACGAACATTGTGCCAAACGCCGCACCGTGTACACCGCACACCGCACCTCCACCTGCTCAGCCTAGGCGCCTACCACCACCGTCACCTGCAGGACCCCCCCACAGCCGTAACCCCCTGGCGGCTTGACCCTCGCGGCCTCTGTAGCCGTCACCNTCCCAACCCGAATCCCCGACCCCTTCACTCGCCATAACCCCCCCCCNGTGTCGTGCCCCCCCCCCCNGCCCCCGCCCCCGTGTATTGGTTTGGCCATGTTTGTTTGTTGCAGTACGGAGTTAGACTGATGGCCTTAATCTAAGTTGTCTTGTGGTTGTTGTTTGACTTGCATCCCACTGGGATTTTTGCACAGCGTTGGTGTGCGGTGATTTTTCTGCAATATTTTTCTGTCTTTTCTTGGATTTTCTGTTTGCACTTAGTCACATAGTCAATTTAAGATGTTTTCTTGTTCATGTTTTGTTTTTGTTTGTTGCGGTTGCACCCGATTCAAGAGCCGAATGGCTCACAGGGCTATACCTAATACATTAGCTTGAAACTTTAACCCCACCTCCCCCACCTCCCCACCTCCCCCACCTCCCCNGCCTCCCCCACCTCCCCCCCCCCCCCCCNACCTCCCCCACCTCCCCCACTAGGCCGGGTCAGCATTGCAGGCGGCATCGGCAACCAGCACATGCCGGGGGACAACAGCATCTNCGTGACAGCATCACGGGGCCGCGCAGAAGGACGGACGCCTGCAGATNGGAGACCGTACTCGCGTCAGGGTCACTGTGGCTGTGTNCCGTGTGCTGCTGCCCCTGTCTGCACCCTGCTGTGCACCCTGCTGCTGCACCCTGCTGCTGCNGCCCTGTGCTGCTGACCCTGCNGCAGTGCACCCTNCTCCANACGCCGAAACGCTGCTACGCTCTCTGCAGCCTGCTGCGATCTTGCACCCTCTGGCTGACAATGCTGCACAGTGCTGCTGCACAGTGCTGCTGCCCCTGTCTGCTGCACCCTGCTGCACCCTGCTGCACCCTGCNACTGCTTGCTTGCCCTGCGCACCCTGCTCACCCTGCTGCACTGCAGCCTGCTGCTGCTGCACCTGCTGCTGCTGCACCCTGCTGCTGCACCCTGCTGCTGCTTTTGCCCCTGTCACCCTGCTGACTGTGCAGCCCTGCTGCACCGTGCTGCTGGCACCCTGCTGTACCCTGCTGCTGCTGCACCCTGCTGCTGCACCCTGCTGCACCGCACTCGAATGAATACCTCGCTGCTCGATGCCCGTCTGCGTGCACGCCGCTCTCCACTTCACGTTGCTCCTGCTGCTCAACGCTCATTCTACTCGCTGCACCTGCTGCACTCTGCCCCCCCCGCCCCCTGCCGCCACCCCGCCAGGTGAACGCCAGTGCGGAGAGGACGCACNAGGACGCGGTGGGGCTCTGAAGAGCACCTCGGACGTGTGTACCTCAAGGTGGCCAACCCACCAGCCTCTACCTGTCGGACACCTAGGCGCCCACGNCACCAGCGGTCACAGCTCACCTGTACACACACGCACACACAGACACACACACAACACACACACAGACACAGACACACACACACACACAGACACACACACACAGCCACACACAGACACACAGACAGACACACACACACAGCACACACACAGACACACACACACAGCACACACACAGNAGNCACACAGACAGCACACACACAGCACAGACACACAGACACACACACACAGCACACACACAGCACACAGACACACACACACAGACACACACACACACACAGACACACACACACAGACACACACAGACACAGCACACACACAGACACACACACACACAGCCCTGCACACATTCAACGGTGCTCAGTCACCCCCTGGTAGAAATAGCCTGTGACCCCCCCCCTCCGCACCTGCTGATGCCTGCGTCCCTCTCCCCCCTCACGTCCGCCTTTGTCTCCCTCGTGCCCGCAGCCNACCCCCCAGCATGGACAACCACGTGATGGGGCCCAGACGGCATCCACGGCCCCCCTCACCCTCCCGCTACTCCCCGTGCCGTCTCTGATGGGCGACGATGACATGCTGAGGTGGTGGGGGGGNAGTGGTGGGGGAGTGGTGGGGGGGGGGCGGGGGAGTGGTAGGGGGAGTGGTGGTGAGTGGTGGGGGCGGGGGGGAGTGGTGGAGGGAGTGTGAGTGGTGGGGGAGTTGTGGGGGAGTGGTGGGGGGAGGGTGAGTGGGGGGAGGGCGAGTGTAGGGGGAGGGTGAGTGGTGAGTGGTGGGGGAGTTGTGGGGGAGTGGTGGGGGGGGGAGGTGAGTGTAGGGGGAGGTCAGGTGGGGGAGGGTGAGTGGTTGAGTGGTGGGGCAGGGTGAGTGGTGGGGGAGGGTTGAGTGGTGGGGGGAGGGTGAGTGGTGGGGGCAGGGTGANTGGTGGGGGGAGGAGTGGTGGATTGAGTGTAGAGGGAGGGTGTGTGGTGAGTGGTGGGGGGAGGGTGAGTGGTGGGGATGAGTGGTGGAGGGAGTGGTGGTAGAGTGGTGGGGGGAGGGGTGAGTGGTGGGGGAGGGCGAGTGGTGGGGGAGGGTGAGTGGTGGGGATGAGTGGTGGAGGAGTGGTGGTATTGAGTGGTGGGGGAGGGGTGAGTGGTGGGGGAGGGCGAGTGTAGAGGGGAGGGTGTGTGGTGAGTGGTGGGGGAGGGTGAGTGGTGGGGGAGGGTAAGAGGTGAGTGGTGGGGGAGGGTGGAGGGGGAGGGAGAGTGGTGGGGGAGGGTGGAGGAATGAGGGACCACCCCAATCATCGTCATCCTCGATGACCCCTCACCCTGACCCCTCACCCTGACCCTCACCCTGACCCCTCACCTCTAACCCTGTTCCCATGACCCTCAACCGACAACTCCCCAGCTCTACCACGCAAGCTGCGGTCACCGGGGAGACAAAGGCGGTCGGGCGTGGTGGTGCTGTACCCCCCCCCCCCCGTGACGGCCTTCGCAGGCCCCATCAGCTCGCTGACCGCACTTGCCAGCATTCTGCACGAGGCTACACGGGGGACCTTTGCATGTTGTGTGTGCTCCCCCCCCCCCTTCGCTCCCGGCGCAACCAGCGGGCCGCGCAAGATCGCGCTGCACAAGGGCTCGACGGGGCTGGGCTTCAACATCGTGGGGGCGAGGACGGGGAGGGCATCTTCATCTCCTTCATCCTGGCGGGGGGCCCGCCGACCTGAGCGGGAGCTGCGGCGCGGGACCAGATCGTGTCGGTGAGCGCGGGACGTGTGTGTGTGTGACGTGCGTGCGTGTGTGCTTGTGTGTGTGCGTGCGTGCGTGCGTGTGTGCGTGCGTGTGTGTGTGTGTGTGTGCGTGCGTGCGTGTGTGTGTGCGTGTGTGCATGCGCACGTTACGCAGGACAGCGCGTTATGCAGGACTGTGTTTGTGTGTGTGTCTGCGTGAGTGTCTCTCTGTGAGTGTGTATGTCTGTGTGAGTGTGTGTGTGAGTGTCAGTGTGTGTGTCTGTGTGAGTGTCAGTGTGTGTGTCTGTGTGTGTGTGTCTGTGTGTGTCTGTGTGTGAGTTTGTTTGTTNGTCTGTGTGAGTGTGTTTGTCTGTTTGCTGTGTGTGAGTGTCTGTGTGTGTGTGTCTGTGTTTGAGTGTGAGTGTCTGTGTGTGAGTTTGTTTCCGTCTATGTGTGAGTGTGTTTGTCTGTTGTCTGTGTGTGAGTGTGTGTGTCTGNGTGTGAGTGTGTGAATGCGTCTGCGTGTGTGAGTGTGTGTGTCTGTGTGAATTAGCCTTCATAGGTGCTACTCGCTNGTGCCACGTGCCCCTACAGTCTGCGAAGGCTGCAGCATCTCCTCTGTGTTTAGGTGAACGGCATCGACCTTCGAGGAGCCACGCACGAGCAGGCGGCCGCAGCGNTCANGGGCGCCGGCCAGACCGTCACAATCATCGCGCAGTACAAGCCCGAGGGTGAGTGCGCACCAGCATAGCGAGTGACGCTGAGCATGCGAGTGACGCTGCGAGCGAGTGACGCTGGGCTGCGAGTGACGCTGGGCAGCGAGTGACGCGGCACAGCGAGTGACGCTGCGCAGCGAGTGACGCTGCGCAGCGAGTGACGCTGCGCAGCGAGTGACGCGGCACAGCGAGTGACGCTGCGCAGCGAGTGACGCTGCGCAGCGAGTGACGCTGGGNTGCGAGTGACGCTGCGCAGCGAGTGACGCTGCACAGCGAGTGACGCGGCACAGCGAGTGACGCTGCGCAGCGAGTGACGCTGCGCAGCGAGTGACGCTGCGCAGCGAGTGACGCTGCGCAGCGAGTGACGCGGCACAGCGAGTGACGCTGCGAGCGAGTGACGCTGCGCAGCGAGTGACGCTGGCTGCGAGTGNCGCTGCGCAGCGGGTGACGCTGCGCAGCGAGTGACGCTGCGCAGCGAGTGACGCGGCAGCGAGTGACGCTGGCAGCGAGTGACGCTGCGCAGCGAGTGACGCTGGGCAGCGAGTGACGCGGCGCAGCGAGTGACGCTGGCAGCGAGTGACGCGGCCGCAGCGAGTGACGCTGGGCAGCGGGTGACGCTGGCAGCGGGTGACGCTGNGCAGCGAGTGACGCTGCGCAGCGAGTGACGCTGGCAGCGAGTGACGCTGGCAGCGGGTGACGCTGGGCAGCGAGTGACGCGGGCAGCGAGTGACGCTGCGCAGCGGGTGACGCTGCGCAGCGAGTGACGCTGCGCAGCGGGTGACGCTGGGCAGCGAGTGACGCGGGCAGCGAGTGACGCGGGCAGCGAGTGACGCGGCGCAGCGGGTGACGCTGCGCAGCGAGTGACGCTGCGCAGCGAGTGACGCGGGCAGCGAGTGACGCTGGCAGCGAGTGACGCGGCGCAGCGAGTGACGCTGCGCAGCGAGTGACGCTGCGCAGCGAGTGACGCGGCGCAGCGAGTGACGCGGCGCAGCGAGTGACGCTGCGCAGCGAGTGACGCTGGGCAGCGAGTGACGCGGCGCAGCGAGTGACGCGGCGCAGCGAGTGACGCGGCGCAGCGAGTGACGCGGCGCAGCGAGTGACGCGGCGCAGCGAGTGACGCTGCGCAGCGAGTGACGCGGCGCAGCGAGTGACGCGGCGCAGCGAGTGACGCGGCGCAGCGAGTGACGCTGGACAGCGAGTGACGCGGCGCAGCGAGTGACGCGGCGCAGCGAGTGACGCTGGGCAGCGAGTGACGCGGCGCAGCGAGTGACGCGGCGCAGCGAGTGACGCTGGCAGCGAGTGACGCGGCGCAGCGAGTGACGCTGGGCAGCGAGTGACGCGGCGCAGCGAGTGACGCTGGGCAGCGAGTGACGCTGGGCAGCGAGTGACGCGGGCAGCGAGTGACGCTGCGCAGCGAGTGACGCGGCGCAGCGAGTGACGCTGGCAGCGAGTGACGCTGGGCAGCGAGTGACGCGGCGCAGCGAGTGACGCGGCGCAGCGAGTGACGCGGCGCAGCGAGTGACGCGGCGCAGCGAGTGACGCGGCGCAGCGAGTGACGCTGGGCAGCGAGTGACGTGGCGCAGCGAGTGACGCTGGGCAGCGAGTGACGCTGCGCAGCGAGTGACGCGCGCAGCGAGTGACGCTGGGCAGCGAGTGACGCTGCGCAGCGAGTGACGCGGCGCAGCGAGTGACGCTGGGCAGCGAGTGACGCGGCGCAGCGAGTGACGCGGCGCAGCGAGTGACGCTGGCAGCGAGTGACGCTGCGCAGCGAGTGACGTGGCGCAGCGAGTGACGCTGGGCAGCGAGTGACGCTGCGCAGCGAGTGACGCGGCGCAGCGAGTGACGCTGGGCAGCGAGTGACGCTGCGCAGCGAGTGACGCGGCGCAGCGAGTGACGCGGCGCAGCGAGTGACGCTGCGCAGCGAGTGACGCTGCACAGCGCACAGCGCAAACGCATGACCCGTTCGAGTGGCGTGCATCAGAATTCACACGCAGCTCAGACCGCACTCTCCGTGTACAGCGACAACCCTGCCAGCGACTACGAGCCCCACACCCCCACCTCCTAACCCCACACCCCGCCCCCATGTGCCCCCCCTCCGTGCCCCCACAGAGTACAGCCGCTTTGAGGCGAAGATCCACGACCTGCGAGAACAGATGATGAACAGCAGCCTGAGCACGGGCTCCGGCTCGCTCAAGACCAGCCAGAAGCGCTCCCTCTACGTGAGGTAGGCAGAGCCTGGGGGGAGGTGGGGGGCAACACTGAGGCTGAGTCGACCTAGGGAGAGACACTGAGAGCAGCCGGGAGACGTGCCTGGTGTTATAGTAGCAGAGGTCGCAACCGGGTACCCGATACCCGTACCCTACCCAATACCTGGCTACCCGTACCCGGCCGGGTACGGGTACGGATAGCCGTTTGCGACCCTGGTGCGGCCGGGTACGGGTAAGGAATCAAAACCCGTTTGCGACCTCTGTGTAGTACGAAACCGGCGACCCGGGTTCGATTCCCGCTCACGGCCAACACCCAGTGACGATTAGCTGAACTGGTCCTTGCCCTCCCCTAGGTCGACTCGGCCTCAATGAGTAGCTGGTGTGGTGTGTAAATATCGCCAACGGGGAGACAAAGGCGGCCGGGCGTGGTGTTGGCCACCCACCCCCTCGTGTGCCGTGCCGGCCTTCATAGGTGATCGCTAACGGCACTTGCTCCTACAGTCTGTTAAGGCTACACGGGGATCTTTGTCTTTGTGTGGGGGGAGCGGTGGCTAAGCGAGCCGCACCGCACCAAGAAACCCGGCTGCCTAAGTTCGATTCCCGCTCACCAATGGCCAACGGCAGCGGCGGTGTTGGCGTGTATCCTAGAAACTAAAACTATCAAACAAGTGTCCTTCAGCAGTTTTCTTGCTGTAGTTGTCTCACCTGATGACGGTTGCTTGTGTTGCGATCGAAACGTCGCGATCGATTAATTGTACTACCCACGCGACTTTACCGAAAGAACCAAAGCGTATGGATCACTGCAGTCACGAAAGCTTCAAATCGAGATTTAAAGTTTCCAATTATTTTAACAGGTCAAGCCCACTGAGCATTGATGGCTCAACGAAGTGGGCTTCTCGTCGCGTGGAAATTTATATCGGCAGCCAAATGCTCCAAACGCGTGAAGTTCATTCTAAATTTAGAGGGAAATCCCGGAGGAAATTGCACGCGACTATGGGGAGAGAGAGAGAGACACGCAAAATATACAGCAGCAGGCGTCAGGGTCGGGATCGAACGACGACCTCCTGTATACGAGGCGAGGTAGTTAACATCTCCTAGCCACCGTGATGATGATGAGAGAGAGAGAGTGAGACACGCAAACTCCAAAAATACAGCAGCAGGCGTCAGGGTCGGGATCGAACCCACGACTTCCTGTATACCAGGCGAGGTAGTTAACATCTCCTAGCCACCGTGATGATGATGAGAGAGAGAGAGAGTGAGACACGCAAACTCCAAAAATACAGCAGCAGGCGTCAGGGTCGGGATCGAACCCACGACTTCCTGGATACCAGGCGAGGTAGTTAACATCTCCTAGCCACCGTGCCGCCCAGGGTGGCTATGTATGTATCCCGCACTTCCGATTTCACGCACCTCTCATTAGCACGCTTGGCTACATATGGTGTGAAATAAGTTCAACATCACAACAATATGCGGGGACTCCTCTACTTACGAACATTTGACTTACGGACTTTCAGAGATTCGAACAAACCTGTCCCTATGTCCAGTTGCCCGTTCATACCGAGAGTCGTAAGTTCAACCGCCCCGCAATAGATGGCGGTGGTGGCATCTATATCTGCAGAACGTGAAGAACCAGTGGCATCTACATCTGCATAACGTGAAGAACCAGTGGCATCTACATCTGCAGAACGTGAAGCATCAGTGGCATCTACAGAACGTGAAGAGCCAGTGGCATTTACATCTGCAGAACGTGAAGAACCAGTGGCATCTCCATCTGCAGAACGTGAAGAACCAGTGGCGTCTACATCTGCAGAACAACATGAAGAACCAGTGGCATCCACATCTGCAGAACGCGAAGAACCAGTGGCGTCTACATCTGCAGAACAACNTGAAGAGCCAGTGGCATCTACATCTGCAGAACGTGAAGAACCAGTGGCGTCTACATCTGCAGAACAACATGAAGAACCAGTGGCATCTACATTTACAGGAGATTATACAACTTTTAAAGCCATTCTCCGTGTTTAGCGTACATTCCGTACACCATGTTTGGAATCGACGGAGAGTAAAGTTAGACTTACGAACAGATCGACTTACGAACAAACCTCTGGAATCTTACTCGCTCGTAAGTAGAGGAAGTCTCCCCAGTACATAGGCACACACGCGCGTACCTCTACAAGCGCGCACCTGGCCTGACCCCCCCCCCCCCNTCGTGCATCGTGCAGGGCGCTATTCGACTACGACCGCACCAAGGACAGCGGCCTGCCCAGCCAGGGCCTGAGCTTCCGCTTCGGGGACATCCTCCACGTCGTGAACGCCTCGGATGACGAGTGGTGGCAGGCGCGGCGCGTCACCCCGACGGGAGGGCGACCTCATCGGGGTGGTGCCCAGCAAGCGCCGGTGACGATGCACGCACGCACGCGCACGCACACGCACATGCACACACGCACGCACATGCACGCGCGCACATGCACGCACTTGCACGCGCTTGCACGCACTTGCACGCACTTGCACGCACTTGCACGCACTTGCACGCACTTTCACATGCACGCACATGCACACACTTGCCCCCACGCACGTACACACACGTGCACGCACGCGCACGCACGCTGATGATTCTGGTGCTGATGATGGTAATGCTTCTGCTGATGCTAATGCTGATGTTGCTGCTGCTGATGGTGATGCTGATACTGATGATTATGGTGATGCTGATTCTCATGATGGTAATGCTGCTGCTGATGCTACTGCTGTTTATGCTGATACTGATGCTGATGATACTGATGCTGGTGGCGGTGTACGCAGGGTGGAGAGGAAGGAGCGGGCACGTCTCAAGACGGTGAAATTCAACGCCAAGTCCAGCACCCTGGACAGCAAGGGGTGAGACACACACACACAATTACACACCTGCTCTCACACACACACAGTTACACACACACACAGTTACACACACACACTTACACACACACACAGTTACACACCACACAGTCACACACATACACACACCACAGTTACACACCCGCTCTCACACACACACAGTTACACACACACACAGTTACACACACACACAGTTACACACCCGCCCTCACACACACAGTTACACACACACACACAGTTACACACCCGCTCTCACACACACACACNGTTACACACCCGCTCTCACACACACACACACACCTTACACACCTGCTCTCACACACACACAGTTCACACACACACAGTTACACACAANCTCACACAAAGACGACATAGACAAAGATCCCCGTGACTTAACAGACACATGTGCTTTACACACCCCGGCACGCACACACACACCACGCCCGACCGCCTTTGTCTCCCCGCANAGCTACTCATTTGAGGCTGAGTCACCTAGGGGACCCAGGACCATTTCAGATAATCGNCACTGGTGTTTGCCTCACAATCACCCGGGTGGCCAGGTTCTTACGCANCGCGTTAACCGCNACACTACCGCTCACACACACACTGACACACACACAGTTACACACCCGCTCTCACACACATACAGCCTTACACACCCGGTCACTCACACACACACACGCCTTACACACCCGGTCACACACACACACACACCTTACACACCTGGTCACTCACACACACACACGCCTTACACACCGGTCACTCACACACACACACGCCTTACACACCTGGTCACTCACACACACACACACCTTACACACCTGGTCACTCACACACACACACGCCTTACACACCGGTCACTCACACACACACACACGCCTTACACACCGGTCACTCACACACACACACGCCTTACACACCNGGTCACTCACACACACACACACCTTACACACCTGGTCACTCACACACACACACGCCTTACACACCGGTCACTCACACACACACACACGCCTTACACACCCGGTCACTCACACACGNACACACGCGCTTACACACCGGTCACTCACACACACACACACACGCCTTACACACCGGTCACTCACACACACACACCTTACACACCTGGTCACTCACACACACACACCTTACACACCTGGTCACTCACACACACACCTTACACACCTGGTCACTCACACACACACACGCCTTACACACCCGGTCACTCACACACACACACANGCCTTACACACCGGTCACTCACACACACACACACGCCTTACACACCGGTCACTCACACACACACACACANCTTACACACCTGGTCACTCACACACACACACGCCTTACACACATGAACGCTCCCAACGCACGCGTCCGCCGCCCGCTTTCTCTGCTCTTCTTCTTTCACGCTCGCTGGACCACAGGACTACCCGGGTTCGGCGATGATGCCATCCGGTCCAAGGCACTCCGTAAGTTGAGCTCCCCCTCTCTCGCTGGCGGTGGCGGTGGTGGTGGCGGTTGTGGTGGTAGTGGTGGTGACCGCCACCGCTAGCAACATCACCACGGGTCCGCAGTTGACCAGAGCTCAGCGCTGCTTGTTCCTTTATTGCCCCTGAGTTGCGTCTCGTTGGTTTTCGTGCTTGTGCGTGCGTCTTGTCGTTGTGGTTGTTAGTTGTTGTTTTCGTTGCTGTTGTGTTTGCAGAGGATGCCACCTCTCACGCCGGCGAGAGTTTGGAGAGCCGGAGTGTGCGTTGCGTCTCTCCCGTTACTCGTGTGCAGTGTTTTAGTGTTTTATTCGTTGTTGAATTCATTTATTTTCATGATTTTTCAATGTCCGCTTGCTCCATACGGAGCCCGGCTGCCAGGGCATGGCTGGGTGAGACATACAGAGGGCATGGCTGGGTGGCATATACAGAGGGCATGGCTGGGTGGCATATACAGAGGGCATGGCTGGGTGGGGTATACAGAGGGCATGGCTGGGTGGGTCATACAGAGGGCATGGCTAGGTGGGTCATACAGAGGGCATGGCTGGGTGGGATACACAGAGGGCATGTCTGGGTGGGTCATACAAAGGGCATGGCTAGGTGGGTCATACAGAGGGCATGGCTGGGTGGGGTATACAGAGGGCATGGCTGGGTGGGTCATACAGAGGGCATGTCTGGGTGGGGTACACAGAGGGCATGGCTAGGTGGGTCATACAGAGGGCATGGCTGGGTGGGTCATACAGAGGGCATGTCTGGGTGGGGTACACAGAGGGCATGTCTGGGTGGGGTACACAGAGGGCATGGCTAGGTGGGTCATACAGAGGGCATAGCTAGGTGGGTCATACAGAGGGCATGCTGGGTGGGTCATACAGAGGGCATGGCTAGGTGGGTTATAAAGAGGGCATGTCTGGGTGGGGTACACAGAGGGCATGGCTAGGTGGGTCATACAGAGGGCATGGCTGGGTGGGTCATACAGAGGGCATGGCTGGGTGGGGTATACAGAGGGCATGGCTGGGTGGGTCATACAGAGGGCATGGCTGGGTGGGGTATACAGAGGGCATGGCTGGGTGGGGTATACAGAGGGCATGGCTGGGTGGGATATACAGAGGGCATGGCTGGGTGGGGTATACAGAGGGCATGGCTGGGTGGGTCATACAGAGGGCATGGCTGGGTGGGTATACAGAGGGCATGGCTGGGTGGGTCATACAGAGGGCATGGCTGGGTGGGGTATACAGAGGGCATGGCTGGGTGGGGTATACAGAGGGCATGGCTGGGTGGGTCATACAGAGGGCATGGCTGGGTGGGGTATACAGAGGGCATGGCTGGGTGGGGTATACAGAGGGTATGGCTGGGTGGGTCATACAGAGGGCATGGCTGGGTGGGGTATACAGAGGGCATGGCTGGGTGGGGTATCCAGAGGGCATGGCTGGGTGGGGTATCCAGAGGTATGGCTGGGTGGGTCATACAGAGGGCATGGCTGGGTGGGTCATACAGAGGGCATGGCTGGGTGGGTCATACAGAGGGCATGGCTGGGTGGGTCATACAGAGGGCGTGATTTTTGACCCGCGGTGGTGCGTTGTGTCACCCTCCCCCCTCGCCCCCTTCCCCCCATCCCCCCTCACCCCCGTCACCCCCCCCCCCCNACGTCGCTCACCCAGCCGACACGGGCGACGCCGAGGGTAAAGACGCAGACTGCAGTCCACCCCCCGCACGGCTCTCCTCTCTCGCAGCCCCCGTCCGTGCCCCCATTCCTGCCGTGCCCCCACCACGCGCTTGCAGGGCACCGGTGGCACCACGGATTTCGGCTGCTACTGCTGCACGCTGCCCCCCCCCCCCCCATTTCTCTACTCCTCCTGCCCCCCCCCCCTCTCTGCCTTCACCACTGCTCAGAACATCATTTCAGACTGCTTTGTCCGGAAAATGAGCCCGGTACACCACGTCCAGTATACCCGAGTAATTCATTCAAGTTATGTATTTGGTATAGAGCCCTGTGAGCCATTNGGCTCTTGAATCGGGTGCAACCGCAACAAACTAAAACTAAAACATGAACAAGAAAACATCTTAAAGTGAATGTGACTGAGTGCAAACAGAAAATCCAAGAAAAGCAGCAAAATATTGCAGCAAAAACACCGTACACCAACGCTCAGGACTTTACGTGAAGGAATGACACAAACGCACGCCACGTTTTCTTTTTGACAATAGGTACATTTCAATATATCACTGTCCTGGTCACAAAAGCAAAGTTTGTGGGGAATAACAGCCGTTTTCTGTGCCTTTGAGGCATAAGCAATTAGAAATGAACACTTACTACCCAGGGACAATTTTTAAAATTTTTTTTGCACGGTGTAGTGGCTAATAGGGGTTTTCCCCTTTTTTCTGGCAACAAAACTGACACCTTTTGCAAGGAATCATGCTTACATTAACCACAATACTTGCAGTCAAATGCAAACAAAAAACAATACTCTGATCATTTATGCATTGTCCTTGAAACTGATTGGTCCCACCAGAGACAGCTTTTCTTAGAGCCTAGTCTCATATGGTGTTCGACCAGATGACGCCAAAAGGCGCGCTAGGTACCAGAAAAAAGGGGAAAACCCTATTAGTATATTTTGGTACTGGCAAAGGAGGTCCCATGATGGTGTAGTGGCTGTTGCGGGCGCGTGTGTTATTATCATGCATGTGCGTGCATGTGTGTATACGCGTGTGTGTACACGCGTGTGTGTACACGCTTGTGTGTGTGTGTACACGCTTGTGTGCACGCGGGTGTGTACGCAAAAGCGTATACACACACACACGCTCGCACGCGCGTGTGTGTGCATACGCTGGTACGTGTGTACTCGTGTGTACACGTGTGTGTGTATGTATGCCTGTGTGTGTACACGTGTGTGTGTGTAATTGTGTACACGCGCATGTGTACACAATTCTGCACACACACACGTGTGTATGTGTACACGCGTGTGTGTATGTACGCCTGCGTGTGTACACGTGTGTGTGTACAATTGTGCACACACACGTGTACACATACACACACACACGCGTGTATGTGTACACGTGTGTGTGTGTGTATTGTTCGCACGGCGTTTCCCATGCTGTGCTATCAGCATCGCCGCGAACCAAGGACCAGGGCCGGATTTAGGAACCTTGGACCCTAGGACACAGAGAAGGAAAGAACCCCCACCGCATCCCTCCCTAGCAAAGACAAAGATCCCCCGTGTAGCTTTTAACAGACTGTTGGGGCAAGTGCCGTTAGTGAGCACCTATGAAGGCAGGAACAGCGCTCAAGGAAGGGTGGGGCAAGCCAGCACCACGCCCGGCCGCCTTTGTCTCCCGAGTGACGATGTCTTACAACACCGCATTAGGTACTCACTCGAGGCTGAGTCGACCTAGGGGAAGGCCGAGCACCGAGTTCAGACAATCCTTCACTGGTGCCGGTGGTTTTCTCCGTGACACACCACCGCCGCTCACCACACCGACTCACTCGCTCACCAACACCCCCAATCTCTCGCCCCCCCCAAACCCGGTCTCCCCCGCCCCCCCCCCNTCTGTCCCGCGCTGTGCATGCGGAACCCCGGGGCGGAGTTTGAGGGATGCTCGTTGCGTCCGGCAGCTTTCCGCTCGCTCAGCTCTGTGCCTGCGGTGCTCTGATGGGGACAGCCTTTGCCGGCTGCTGGTCGCTGGCTTGCTGGTCGCTAGTCGCTGGGTTGCTGTCCGTGGTTGCTGTCTGCTTGATGTGTAAACATCGTGCGAGCGTAATCAACGTTTTTGGTTTAGATCGCGTTATTTATAAATGTGCGTAACCCTCCACCACCGACACGGCCGATCAGTAAAAAAGTGTCACGTTGACAAAAGACAAATGGTTCACTTCTAGATTTGATACAGATTTTTTGCTGTGACAGTTTCACCTGAAGACGGAAGCTTGTTTGCCTCGAAACGTCGTGATTTTATTGTTTTTTATTTTAATTTTATTTTTTACCTACGTGACTTTACCGAAAGAAATACGAGTATAAATGGTTCACTGCTTTAGCCCCACACTGGTGTGTTGAAGCGTTAAACCACAACAATTCTGGCGAATTGCCCGATGATGCTGGATGCAATTACCAGCGAAACGTCGTACAACTCAAATTGTAAATGTTGTGGTTTCACGCTTCAACACACGGTGGGCTAAAGCAGTGAACGATTTGTCTTTTGTCAACGTGACACTTTTTTACTGATTGGCCGTGTCGGGTGGTGGAGGGTTACGACACATTTATAATAAACGCGATCTAAACCCAAAAACGTTGATCGTGCGAGCAGCCGCGCGCTGACTCGGGTCGCTCGCTTGCACGCAACCAACTTGTTCCCGCAAGCGGTCGCAAGCGGGTTGCCCAACTTCGGTGCATGCAACAGAACCGTTGGAGCGTGCGCGGGGGGGCAGCTCTTGCAACCGGTCGCGAGCGTTTGCTCGGCTTGGTTTCACGCAGCTGAATTGCTAGAAACGCATGAGCGTGATCTCGTCTCCGCAAAGCGGTTCGTCGGGCAACCCGCGACTCGCTTGCCGCGTCTGCGCTTGGCGCTCCGATCGTTTGCGTTGTTTGTGTTTGTAAAAATCGCCGAACCCCTTACTGGAACATCTGTGGGGTGGAAAAAAAGAGATTCACAACTCCTCAAATTAATCTTCCAGTCTAAATTAAGATTCCGATTCTGGTTCGCTGCTGGGGCAGCAAGGCAGACCCTCGACTCCCGACGCGTCGATCCCTTCGGTGACGATTCGTCGCGAAGGACAGGGACGCCTCGACTTACGAACATTCGGCTTACGAACTTTCAGAGGTGCCCGTTCGGGCCGAGAGTCGTAAGTTCAACCGCCGCACAAGGTGGCGGTGACGGCATCTACGTCTGCAGAACGTGAAGAACCAGTGGCATCTACATCTACAGGAGATNATACAACTTTAAAAGCCGTTCCCCTGTTTAGTGTACAAGCCGTACAACGTGTTTGGAATCGACAGGAGTAAAGTTGGACTTACGAACAAATCGACTTACGAACAGACCTCTGGACTTGTTCGCAAGTAGAGGAGTCCCTGTATATCACTTGCCCACGTGATGACACCTTTGCGCGGCTACGATTGGATTGCTGTAAATCCTGATACGGGCAAAGGGGCGGAGCTAACTGGCAAAGGGCGGGCCAACTGACAGGGGGGCTAACTGGCAAAGGGGCGGGGCTAACTGGCAAAGGGCGGGGCTAACTGGCAAAGGGGCGGGCTAACTGTCAAAGGGGCGGGGCAACTGTCAAAGGGGCGGGTTATGCTAATATGGATGGGCGTGTCCAGACCGCTTAGCCACGCCCAGACGCGTGCAGGTGGCAGCAACTGCTCATCAAGAAGTGGATAAAGCGGTCGCGGCCCGCTGGGGTGTGGACTCGACTCGAGGGAGATGAACCATTGAACTGGCGTCGTATACAGGAGGGGAGCCCTTAGTGGTCGTATACCAGAGGTCGCAACCGGGTACCCGATACCCGTACCCTATCCGATGCCCGGCTACCCGTACCAGCCGGGTACGGGTAGCCGTTTGCGACTCTGTTGCGGCCGGGTAGGCAGTGAGTCACTGGTGAGTCACCGTTTGTCACTCATTTCCCAACGTCTCGTCTCTTCTCACAATTCAAGTTCCTAGAATCAACCCACCCGCGCATGCAACATGGCTTCATCCCAGAGGTCGCAATCAGGTACCCGATACCCATACCCTACCCGATACCCGGCCGGGTACGGGTACGGGTAGGCCGTGAGTCACTGGTGAGTCACCGTTTGTCACTCATTTCGGGTAGGATACGGGTACGGGTAGGGAACAGGTTTGCGACCCTGGTGCGGCCGGGTACGGGTAAGGAATCAAAACCCGTTTGCAACCTCTGTCATATACAGGATGGTTTGTGGTTTCGATCCCGACCTGACGCCTGTATATTTCGAGTTTGCATGGTTTCCCCGTGTTCACGTTGATTGTATCTCCGGGTTCTCTGGTTTTTCCCTCCACATTTAGAATGAACATCGCACGTCTAGAGCATTGGGCTGCTATACATGTCCACGTGATGAGGATGAGTCGCTCCTCTGAGCTACCGTTGGTGATCGCCAGCTCGCTTCTGCTAAAGAGCCGCATCGCTCAGTCGGTGCCTTACCTGGTAGACAAATAAAAATAGTTCGTAGTTTCAATTTAAAGCTTTCGTGACTTCGAAGACCAGGTCTGTCAGGGAGACAGCGTCTTGCTGCTTGCATTGTGGCCGAAACGTCGTGGGAATTATTTTATCATGTTTTATTTTNATTATTTTATTATTTCCCTTCTACGTGACTTTACCGAAAGAACCAAGAAGATAGTTCGTAGTTTATCCGCAATAGAGGTTTTTTGGTTAGATCGCGTTAATAGATATTGGTCGCGCAAAGCCTCCGTGTTAAAACCAGTTTATAGTTTTAGTTTAACATCCGGGCAGCTGGAATTTGACGCGTGGCTTCCACTCGAATCGAGTCCAATTTGTCGAGCGTGGTTCGGGCGATTTGGCGATCATCAGGAAGGAAGGCGCCGCTGGTATTTCACGGACAACGGGAGCAAGTCCTGCACGTAGTTTTGCTCATTGAGGGAGGCTGTCGGGGTATTGGTAGCGGGGTGGGCGATGTGGTGGTGGAGATCATTTGCTGCGCCCTCTCCCAATGGAGACATTTTTAGCGGCGTCGTTTTTTTCACCCCTACTCAAATGTTCCAACGGGAACCAAAGGAGAGGCGTTCACACAGCCGGCTCGCTCGCTGTCTGCCACTATGGGCTGGGAGGTAGTCACTAGGGCTGGGTGCTAGTTACTCGGGCTGGGTGCTACTCACTAGGGGCTGGGTGCTGGTCACTAGGGGCTGCGTGTTAGTCACTAGGGGCTGGGTGTTAGTCACTAGGGCTGGGTGCTAGTCACTAGGGGCTGGGTGCTAGTCACTAGGGCTGGATGCTAGTCACTAGGGGCTGGGTGCTAGTCACTAGGGGCTGGGTGCTAGTCACTAGGGCTGGGTGTTGGTCACTAGGGGATGGGTGCTAGTCACTAGGGGCTGGGTGCTAGTCACTAGGGGCTGGGTGCTAGTCACTAGGGGCTGGGTGCTAGTCACTAGGGGCTGGGTGCTAGTCACTAGGGGCTGGGTGCTAGTCACTAGGGCTGGGAGCTACTCATTAGGGGCTGGGTGCTGGTCACTAGGGGCTGGGTGCTAGTCACTAGGGCTGGGTGCTAGTCACTAGGGCTGGGTGCTAGTCACTAGGGTTGGGTGCTGGTTACTAGGGGCTGGGAGCTAGTCACTAGGGCTGGGTGCTAGTCACTAGGGCTGGGTGCTGGTCACTAGGGGCTGGGTGCTAGTCACTTGGGGCTGGGTGCTAGTCACTAGGGGCTGGGTGCTGGTCACTAGGGGCTGGGTGCTAATCACTAGGGGCTGGGTGCTAGTCACTAGGGGCTGGGTGCTGGTCACTAGGGGCTGGGAGCTAGTCACTAGGGGCTGGGTGCTAGTCACTAGGGGCTGGGTGCTGGTCACTAGGGCTGGGTGCTAGTCACTAGGGGCTGGGTGTTGGTCACTAGGGGCTGGGTGCTAGTCACTAGGGGCTGGGTGCTAGTCACTAGGGCTGGGTGCTACTCACTAGGGCTGGGTGTTGGTCACTAGGGGCTGGGTGCTAGTCACTAGGGGCTGGGTGTTGGTCACTAGGGCTGGGTGCTAGTCACTAGGGGCTGGGTGCTGGTTACTAAGTGGGGGAGACCCAACTATAATGTAGTACCACTGCTATCAGGTAACGTGGTAACTTGATAACTTGGCAACATGGTAACATGGTGACCTGATGACGTATTGACATGGCAACAAGATAACACTCTAACTCGTTAACCCAGCAACGGGTTAAACCTGGTAACGTTGTAACCCGGTAACGTGGCCACGTGGTACCGTGGCGGCGTGGTGCATTGTGGAGGGTGGACAATAACGATGACCTTCGACCCTCTGCGTTCTCAGCTGGCGTCCAGGAGGAGTACATCCTCTCGTACGAGCCCGTGCTGCAGCAAGAGCGTGAGCACACACACACACACCACACACACACACACACACACACACCACACACACACACACACACACACCACACACNCACACCGCACACACACANACACACACACATACACACCTACACACACCTACACACACACATCCTCACGTACGAGCCCGTGCTGCAGCAAGAGCGTGAGCACACACACACACACCTACACACACACGTACACACACACACACCTACACACACANGTGACACACACACACACACACACACACACACACACACACACACACACACACACACACACACANACACACACACACACACACACACACACACACAANACACACACACCTACACACACACAACACACACACACCTACACACACGTACCCACACACCTACACACACACACNTACACACACACACGTGCACACACACACGTACACACACACACGTGTACACACACACGTACACACACACCTACACACACACACACACGTACACACACGTACACACACACGTGCACACACACATGTAAACACCCACACACACAAGACCGGTCATCATCCTGCGCCGTGCGTGTGCGTGTGTAGTGCGTGTGTGTGTGTGTGTACATGCGTGTGTACATGCGTGTGTGTGTACGTGTGTACGTGTGTGTGTGTGTACATGCGTGTGTACGTGTGTGTGTGTGTGAACGTGTGTGTGTGCGCCGTGTGTGTGTACATGCGTGTGTGTATGCGCAGTGCGTACGCGCGACCGGTCATCATCCTGGGCCCCATGAAGGACCGGGTCAACGATGACCTCATCTCGGAGTTCCCCGACAAGCGGCTCCTGCGTGCCCCGTGCGTACCGCCCCCAGCACACCACATCGAGGATACCACGCCTCAGCGCGCCTTCCCCACCACGCACAGAACACCAAAACAAAGACAAAGATCCCCTGTGTAGCGTTAACAGGTTGTCGGGCCAAGTGTTGTTCGCGAGCACTTATGAAAGCCGGCACTGTGACACACGAGGGGGTGGGTGGCCAGCACCACGCGCGACGCCTTTGTCTCCCTAGTGGTGATGTTAACACACCGCACCAGGTACTCATTTAAGGCTGAGTCGACCTAGGGGAGGCCCAGGACCGGTTCAGATAATCGTCACTGGTGTTAGCCGTGAGCGGGAATCGAACCCGGGTCGCCAGGTTCATAGCGCAGCGAACCGCTAACCGCTACACTACCGCTTGTGCTAGGCTCTGTGCACCTTGAGGCTACCACGTGAAGTGTCGAACGCCCCCCCCCCACTGTGCCAACTTGCTGTGCTTTAGCCACCCGACCCCACACACACTGACACACACACACACTGACACACACAAACTGACACACACACACACTAACACACACACACTGACACACACAACTGACACACACACACACACTGACACACACACACACTGACATACACAAACTCACACACCCCTGCACATAGTGGAACCCCCTGACTATTGACCTTCTGACCTGTCGGCCGTCACCTGGGCTGCCCCCCCTGCCCCACCCCTCCTGTCCCCCCTGCCCCCCCCCTGCCCCCACCCCCCCCCCCCCCCGGCAGACACGACGCGGCCCAAGCGTGACTACGAGGTGGACGGCGCGACTACCACTTTGTGGCGACGCGCGAGCAGATGGAGCGCGACATCCAGGAGCATAAGTTCATCGAGGCGGGGCAGTACAACGGGCACCTGTACGGCACCAGCGTGCAGAGCGTGCGCAACGTCGCCGAGAAGGTGCCGGGCCCAGCGCAGTCGTCGCCAACGCCACCGCCGCAGCCACCACGGCCACTGCGGCCATCACCGCCACCACCAACACCGCCACCAACAACGCCGCCACCAACACCGCCACCACCAGCACCGCACCACCACAACACTGCAGCCATCACCACCGACACCGTCACCACCAACACCGCATCACCACCACCACAACTCCACCACCACTACCACCACAACTATCACCACCACCACAACCACCGCCACCACCACTAACCACTACAACTATCATCACCACCACCACTACCACCACCACTACCACCACCACTACCACCACTACCACCACAACTATCACCACCACCACCACAACTATCACCGCCACCACCACTACCACCACAGCCACCACCAACACCACTACCACCACCACTACCACAACTATCACCACAGTGATTGTGTGTGGGAGCGGTAGTGTAGCGGTTAGCGCACGCTGCGACGAACCCGTCGACCGAGTTCGATCCCGCTCACGCCAACACCGATTATCTGAACTCGTCCTAGGCCTCCCCTAGGTCGACTCAGCCTCAATTGTAGACCCGGTGTGGCGTGTTAACATCGCACACTGGGGAGACAAAGGCGGCCGGCCGTGGTGCTGGTCACCCCCACCCCTCGTGTACCTTGCCGGTCAAGCGCACTTGACCCCGCAGTCAGTATGAGGCTATACCCGGGGGGGGGNATCTTTGTATTTATTTGTTACGAGTGCGAGTGAGTCGGCGTGTGCGTCAGCGCAGCAACACGGCCGCCCCCGAGTTCGATTTCCTCTAGCGGCCCAGCGTCAACCCCGATGCAGTGCCTCGCCTAGGTCGACTCGGCCTTAAACGAGTGCGGACTAAGGCAGCCCGGGGTGCCGCTCGCTCGCTCAGCTCGCCCGCCCGCTGCCCTTGCCCGCCGTGCGGTGTGGGCTACACGGGGACCTTTGTCTGTGCTGCGTGCAGGGCAAACACTGCATCCTGGACGTGTCGGGCAATGCGATCAAGCGGCTGCAGGCGGCGCAGCTTCACCCCGTCGCCATCTTCATCCGGCCCAAGTCCCTCGAGTGCATCATGTGAGATGTCCACCTTTCGCTGGCCGTGTCCACCTTTCACTGGGTCCACCTTTCGCTGTGTCCACCTTTCGCTGTGTCAACCTCTCACTGGGCGACCTTTCGCTGTGTCCACCATGCCGTGTCCACCTCGCCGCGTCCACCTCGCCGCGTCCACCACGCCGTGTCCACCACGCCGTGTCCACCTCGCCGTGTCCACCTCTCGCCGTGTCCACCTCGCCGTGTCCACCTCGCCGTGTCCATCACGCCCTGTCCACCACTCGGCGTGTCCACCTCTGATGCACCGTTTGCCTCTCACTGCCTCATTGCCGGTCACCGTTGCCCCGATAATTCATTTTGGTGGAGGCCTTGAAAGGCAGCGATCGTCACCGCCATGCGGCTCTTGGGACGCCGCTGATGACCTTTAACGTAACGGCCCCGATGCTGAGCGCTCTCTCTCTGTGTCGCTGCACCCCGGCGTCGTCCCCGCGTCATTATCGTCGTCATTGTCGTCATCGTGGGTGGCGCGTCGTCCCCGCAGGGATCTGAACAAGCGGCTGAGCGAGGAGCAGGCGCGCAAGGCGTACGAGCGCGCCCTCAAGCTGGAGCAGGACTTCGGGAGTTCTTCACAGGTGACTCGCCACCACCACCGCTACCACTACTACTACCACCACCACCACCACTACCACCACCACCAGCACCACTACCACCACCACCATCCACCGCTACCACCACTACCACCACTACTACCACCACTACCACCGTCACCACCGCCATTACCACCACCGCTACCACCACCGCCACCACTACCACCACCACTACCACCACCGCACCACTACCACCACCACTACCACCACCGCCATTACCACCACCGCTACCACCACCACCAGCACCACTACCACCACCACTATCACCACCACCACTACCACCACCGCACCACTACCACCACCACTACCACCACCGCCACCACTACCACCACCGCCATTACCACCACCGCTACCACCACCGCACCACTACCACCACCACTACCACCACCGCCACCACTACCACCACCACCACCACCACTACCACCACAGTCCACCACCGGCACAACCACTACGCTACCACCACTGCCATCACCGCCACCACCAGCATCACCACTGCCACCACCGCCACCACCACCACGTCGCGCCGCACCACCGATTTTCAGGTCGGGGCTGGCCTCGGAATCCCGTACGGTGCAGACGGGAGAACGATCGTCCCGTAACGACCCGGACAACAGAATGCGACGTCTCTCGCAGGAAGTGACATCGCACGCGGCGTGGTCCGTCACTCTCCGCACCAGCAAATTACAACGTGCCCCCCCCGCCCCCTCTCCCCCCCCAACTGCGTCCATGCAGCGGTGGTGCAGGGCGACTCCCTGGACGAGATCTATGAGCAGTCCAAGTTCGTCATCGACGAGCAGTCGGGGCCTTACGTGTGGATCCCCTCGCGCGAGAAGCTGTGAACGGGTCGACCTCCGGCTCCACCAACAACAACAACAACGACAACGACAACAACAACCGCCTCCCCNTCCCCCCCCCTTGAGGCCGCCGCTACGTAACGGAGCTGCGGTCGACGCGATTCGAAATATTCGCGGCGGGAGGAGCATCACGTGACCCCCCCAAATTCACCTCCACCCCACCCCTCCAGCCCATACCGGGGAGGCAACTTGGGGCCCCCTCCCCTCTCTGGGGGTTCCCTCCCACGTACCCCCCACGGTTCGCGTCAGGGGGGCCCGGCCCGGTGACCACAACCACCACCCCCCCCCCGCATCGGCGGAGGCTGCCGCGTCTCTTGGCGGCGTGCATCTCGGCGTCAGCGTGCCACGCTCACTGCACGCTCACCGCACGCTCACCGCACACTCGCCACACACTCACCGCACGCTCACCGCACACTCACCGCACGCTAACCACACACTCACCGCACGCTCACCGCACGCTCACCACACACTCACCGCACGCTCACCACACACTCACCGCACGCTCACCACACGCTCACCACACACTCATCGCACGCTCACCGCACACTCACCACACACCGCACGCTCACCACACGCTCACCACACACTCACCGCACGCGTGGTTCAGAGCACCGTGCTCACCGCACACTCACCGCACGCTCACCGCACTCACCACACAGGCTCACCACACTCACCGCACGCTCACCGCCCGCTCACCGCACGCTCGCCGCACGCTCACCGCACGTGCGGGTCGGA
Source organism: Lethenteron camtschaticum (assembly GCA_018977245.1). Classification (NCBI taxonomy): domain Eukaryota; kingdom Metazoa; phylum Chordata; class Hyperoartia; order Petromyzontiformes; family Petromyzontidae; genus Lethenteron; species Lethenteron camtschaticum. Next base: position 10,544,816 of record MU249612.1, on the reverse strand, counting down.
GCGCCGTGCATCTCAGCGGTTACCGCCGCGGCCCACCGAGTTCGATTTCCCTCTCGCGGCCCAGCGTCAAACCCGGTGCGGTGCGTCGCCTAGGTCGACTCGGCCTTAAACGAGTGCGGGCCGCGACGTCCCGTTGCCGCGGGGTGGGGGGCGTGGGGGGGGTCGCGAGGTCGGGGGCGGGGGGGGGGGCTCCGTGCTGTGAGATTCTTTGTTTTCTTAATGTTATTGTTACGCCGACCGAGCTTTTGGCAACCGCATTGCGACCCTCCACTACCTCCTCCTACTCACGGTTCCTCTCCGCGTCCCTCCCCCTGACTCAGCTGACTCAGCTGACTCACTCTACCTGACTCAGCTGCCCACTCTGCCTGACTCACTTGACTCACTCTGTGACTCAGCTGACTCACTCTGCCTGACTCAGCTGCCCACTCTGCCTGACTCAGCTGACACACTCCCCTGACTCAGCTGACTCAGCTGACTCACTCTACCTGACTCAGCTGCCCACTCTGCCTGACTCACTTGACTCACTCTGCCTGACTCAGCTGACTCACTCTGCCTGACTCAGCTGCCCACTCTGTGACTCAGCTGACACACTCTGCCTGACTCACTGACTCACTCTACCTGACTCAGCTGCCCACTCTGCCTGACTCACTTGACTCACTCTGCCTGACTCAGCTGACTCACTCTGTCTGACTCAGCTGCCCACTCTGTGACTCAGCTGACACACTCCCCTGACTCAGCTGACTCAGCTGCCTGACTCACCTGACTCACTCTGCCTGACTCAGCTGACCCACTCTGCCTGACTCACCTGACCACTCTGCCTGACTCACCTGACTCATCTGCCTGACCAGCTGACCCACTCTGCCTGACTCACCTGACTCACTCTGCCGACTCACCTGACTCATCTCTGCCTGACTCAGCTCCCACTCTGCCTGACTCACCTCTCACTCTGCCCCGTGACTCACCTGACTCACTCTGTGACTCAGCTGACCCACTCTGCCTGACTCACCTGACTCACTCTGCCTGACTCACCTGACTCACTCTGTGACTCACCTGATCTCACTCTGCCCTGACTCAGCTGACTCACTCTGCCTGACTCACCTGACCCACTCTGTGACTCACCTGACCNACTCTGCCTGACTCAGCTGACTCACTCTGCCTGACTCAGCTGCCCACTCTGGCTGCTTTCCACGTCTCCCCGGTCATCTCCCCTCACCTCCAACCTCCCCTCTGTTCCTCTCACTTGACCTCCCCCCCCCGCTCCCCTGCTCCCCCGCTCTCCTTCATCTCCCCTTTGTCCCCCCCCNCTCCCCCCCCCCNGTCTCCCCCCTGTCTCCCCCCGTCTCCCCCCGTCCCCCCGTCTCCCCCCCGTCTCCCCCCCCCCGTCTCCCCCCCCCCCCCCTCTCCTTCCCGTCCCCCCCTTTTCTCATCTCCCCCGGCGCCCCTGTCGGGGCAACCCCGAGTCCTGACCTCTGGGGCTCTCTGCCACGGCGTCGTGAGCCGAGCAAAAGTCGTGGGGGGGGGAGGGTTGAGCTGGGGGGGGAGAGGTGGGGCGTTTGTGCAAAAAATTTAATTAAAAATGCAGTTTAACTCGTAACCACACACACAAATTAATATATATAAACTATGGAGAAAATATTGAGAATAAGGAGGAAAAAAATACGACGAGAGAGAGAGATTTATATTCCTACTGTGCGACTGCCCGTGTTGCGNGCGCGTGCTGCNTGCCGTCCAGCAGCTCCTGCTGCTCCTGCTGCTGCTGCTCCTGCTTCTGTTGCTGCTCCTACTGCTGCTGCTGCTGCTTCTGCTGCTTCTGCTGCTTATCCTGCTGCTGCTACTGCTGCTGCTCCTGCTGCTGCTGTTGCTGCTGCTGTTGCGGCTACTGCTGCTGCTGCTCCTGCTGCTGCTGNTGCTGCTGCTGTTGCGGTGCTGCTGCTGTTGTTCTGCCCCCACACCCGTGCTGCTGCCCCCTGCTGCTGCTGCTGTTGCTGCTGCTGTGCTGCTACTGCTGCTGCTGCTACTGCTGCTGCTGTTGCTGCTGCTACTGCTGTNGTTGCTGCTGCTGCTGCTGTTGTTGCTGCTGCTGCTGCTGTTGCTGCTGCTGCTGTTGCTGCTGTTGTTGCGGCTACTGCTGCTGCTGCTCCTGCNGCTGCTGTCTGCTGCTGCTGTTGCTTCTGCCCCTGCTGCTGCCCCTGCTGCTGCCCCTGCTGCTGCTGCTGCTGTTGCTGCTGCTGCTGCTGCTGTTGCTGCTGCTGCTACTACTGCTGCTGCTGCTCCTGCTGCTGCTGTTGCTGCTGCTGCTACTACTGCTGCTGCTGTTGCTGCTGCTGCTGCTACTACTGCTGCTGCTACTACTGCTGCTGCTGCTGTCTGCTGCTCCTGTTGCTGCTGCCCCTGCTGCTGTTCTGCCCCCACACCCGTCCAGCGCGCGTTCGTCCAGGGCCATGCGGAGCCGCGAAGTGCATTGTGAAGAGATGTAGACTGTGTCCCNGAGTCGGGGTGGGGTGGTAGTGCCAGTCGGGTCGGGGTGGGGTGGTAGTGCCAGGTGGGTAGGGGTGGGGGTGGGGTGNTAGTGCCAGCAGAGTGGGGTGGGGTGGTAGTGCCAGTCGGGTCGGGGTGGGGTGGTAGTGGGGTGGTAGTACCAGCCGGGTCGGGGTGGGGTGGGGGTGGGAACGTGCTGCTAACGAGCATCTTTATGTGCCCGACAGGAACAAAGACAAAGTTACCCCATGTAGCCTAAACAGACTGGCGGGACAAGTGCCATCGGCAAGCGCCTACCGATATGCACCGATAGTACATACACACATATGACAGCATATGCACACACACACACACCAGTTGTGTGGCAGTCAGCGGTAGCTGCTTTGATAGGAATATGTCGGTCCCTGTCATAGGAACGTGGAATTTGCACTACTGATTGAGCATTTCTCAGTGCTTGCCATACAAATTTGACATTGGATTTCCAATTCAGCATTCGTGTGTGTGTGTGTGNTCATGTGTGTGTGTGTGTGTATCTGTGTGTGTCAGTCAGTAGCGGTTAGCGCGCTGCGCTACAAACCTGGCGACCCGGGTTCGATTCCCGCTCACGGCAACCGCAAGTGACGATTATCTGAACCGGTTCTGGGCCTCCCTAGGTCGACTCAGCCTCAAGTGCGATGTCTAAACATCGCCGCTAGGGAGACAAAGGCGACCGGGCGTGGTTTTAGCCACCCACCCCCTGGTGTGCCGTGCCAGCCCTTTATAGGTGCTCGCTAACAGCACTTGCCCCTACAGTCTGTTAAGGCTACACGGGGGATCTTTGTCTTTGTGTCAGTCGATGGCTGGGTGTGTATGTATGCTGAACTTCTTTCACACGTACATAGCAACCGCGCTAATCAGAGGGGCACGTTGCCTGTCTATGGCCTTAATAGATGCTTGCTAACAGCACTTGGCCCCAACAGTTCATCAGTCCATGCGATCGATGTGCGGTGAAAATTCACGCGCTCTGGATTCGCGAGTGACTGAAACGCAGAAGATTCGTGACCGGGCCGAACTCGCGGTGTTTGCTGCCTCTGTGACCTCGTGTGGCAGACCATCGGAGGTTGCGAGCGCAAAAAAAAATCTCTTTTTTTTTGGGGCTTAAACTTTCGCGACTGCAGGAATTCATATTGTTGGTTCTTTCGGTAAAGTCACGTAGATAGAAATAAAATAATGAAATAAAATGTAAATTTAAATAATAAATTGAAAATAAAAACAACAACAAAATTTTTTATTTTAAATTGTATTTTATTTTATTACTACCACCACCACTACCACCACTGCCATCACCGCTGCCACTACCACCACCACCGCTACCACCACGTGACTTTACCGAACGAACAAGAATACATTTTTTTAGGGTTTTAGTTTCAAACATTTTTCGTTTTCGTCCGCGAAAAGGTGAGGCGGGCTGCCCGTGTTGTCCTCAGTCACGTGGGCATCCCACGTGCCACGAGCAGGTTTACTCCGACTAACCCTGCAGCTTCCTCTGCTGTGATATTCTTGTTGTTGTTGTTGTTGTTCCTGCTGCTGTTCCTTTGCACGTCTCGCTTGCGCTGGCTTGTCCACTCGCCTCGATCGCGGCTCGCGAGGAAGTCGTCCTCGTCCCGAACTCCTCGTCGTCACCCACCCACCACACCTGCATCGTCGACAATCGTGACCGAGGTTGATTTTTTTTTATATATGAAAAAAAAACACATTGTTCTTTATACATTATTTATTCTGCTCATTGTTATTAAACATTTACCACATCCCTCCCCTCTCCCCCACATCCCTCCCCCACCTATGTTCAGTCGTAACACATTTCCCTCCATTGGAACCAAGGTTTTCCGCTTTCGCGAGCGTTTTCAGGAGCGTGTGATCTTGGCGGGGTCAGGGATGTGGAGGGAGTTCGACAGGAGCTTGGGTTCCCTCCGCGGGTCACGTTACGTTCACTGCGCCCCCACTCTGATTTCAATATCCGCATCGGCTCTTGCAGTGCAGGCATCCCTCGGATTGCAGGGCTGCGCCTTCATGTAATATTTACCCACCCCTCCTATATATATGATTGACCCTTGAGGTGTACAGGATTGCTCTACTTACGAAAGAGTTAGGGTCCAGAGGTCTGTTTGTAAGTCGATTTGTTCGTAAGGCCAACTTCACTGCTGTCGATTCCAAACATGTTGTACGCATGTGCACTAAATACCGGGAATGGCTTTAACAGTTGTATCATCTCCTGTAGATGTAGATGCCACGGTTCTTCACGTTCGCAGATGTAGATGCCACTGGTTCTTCACGTTCTGCAGATGTAGATGCCACTCGTTCTTCACGTTCTACAGACGTAGATGCCACTGGTTCTTCACGTTCGCAGATGTAGATGCCATTGGTTCTTCACGTTCTGCAGATGTAGATGCCACTGGTTCTTCCGTTCGCAGATGTAGATGCCACTCGTTCTTTACGTTCTGCAGACGTAGATGCCACTGGTTCTTCACGTTCGCAGATGTAGATGCCACTGGTTCTTACGTTCGGCAGATGTAGATGCCACTGGTTCTTCACGTTCTGCAGATGTAGATGCCACTGGTTCTTCACGTTCTGTAGATGTAGATGCCACTGGTTCTTCACGTTCTGTAGATGTAGATGCCACTGGTTCTTCACGTTCTGCAGATGTAGATGCCACTGGTTCTTCACGTTCTGTAGATGTAGATGCCACTGGTTCTTCACGTTCTGTAGATGTAGATGCCACTGGTTTTTCACGTTCTAGATGTAGATGCCACTGGTTCTTCGCGTTCTGCAGATGTAGATGCCACTGATCTTCACGTTCCGCAGATGTAGATGCCACTGGTTCTTCACGTTCTGTAGAGGGAGATGCACCACCGCCATCTGTTGCGCGCGGTGGAACTTACGACTCTCGGTCCGAACAGGCAACTGGACATATGGACCAGGTTTGTTCGTATCTCTGAAAGTTCGTAGTTAAAAGTTCGTAAGTAGAGGATTCCCTGTATACAGTTTGGTTAGGATTAGAGTGGGGAATGACTTCTCCGAACACATCCCGAATTTTTTCCGATTTAAATTAATGGCAAAGCCATTTACGAAATTTCGTTTTGCGTGCATGTTCCAACCTTTCTGAAAATCGCATTCCCTTTCGTAAACCGAGTATGCCTTTCCCCCGTTCCGAACGCCGCCGTGTGGTTAAGTTCACAGCCGCTTCGCCATCGCGAGCACGCTGGGTGACCTCCGTCGTGACCCTGCCTCTGGACATTGATGAATCAGCCGGTGCTTTGTGACCTCGTGTGACCGTGCCAGTCGTTACGATCTGCTTTGGGAGGTGGTGGGCAGGGGGATGGGAATCGTTTCCCGGCCACCACCGTTGCCCGCGAGCATCTTTCCATTTGGGCTTTTTCTGCTCGGATTTTATTTGCGCGACGCGGCTTGCATCCGTCCCGGAACGCTGCCCCAATTCTCGTTGGCATCGTCGAGTCGACGGGGAAATAATCTCTTGAGTTTCGGCAAAAACAAAAAACGATAGGCGACAAAGTAAACTGCACAACCGGTAAATCCCGGACTCCAGAGAAAAACCCCACAGCACTCTCTCAACAAATTTCCGATCAAATGCGCGCTTGCTTTTTTGGACACGGGCCCTCATTTGTTTGGGACGCGGGGATGAGAGAGGGGGTTGGCTAGTGAATTATATCGGGCATCGTGGACCTTGGGACACTGGATGTACCTCTTGAGTTTTTGGGTGCCATGGGCCGTGGTGAACTTTGAGACGTGGGCTCTCTTTGATTTGTTTTTATTTCGGGCCCTCGCGAAGGATGAGTTTGTCGAACTTGAATTTCGAGGCGTTGGGTCTCGTGACTTTTTCTTGGACGCTCATGACCTGTGGACGATGGAACCTCGTGAATATTAAGATGCTGCTCTCGAGAATTTTGAGGCACAGGACACTTAAATGATTTTTTTGGGGGTGGGATGTGGGCCCTCTTGAATATTGGAATGCCCTATGAATTGTTGGGACGCTGGCATCTCGTGATATTTTGCACACGGGCCCTCATGAATGTGCAACCCGCCTGGGGCTCGCTCTGTGGACATCTGTGAAAAAAGAGCTTTATAGCTCTACGGATTCCTCCTCCAGTATAAATAAAGATTCAAAATTCTGTGGCAGGTGGCAGTATGTGTGTGTGTGTGGCTTTCAGCTTCGCTTCTGGCTTCTCAATTACCGGCGTGACATATAGTCGAGTTATTATCGGGGTTTCTTTTTTATTTCATAGAGGCTAATATTATTATTATTCCTTACTTGGAACTCGTTATAATAAAATACAAAAAATATGAATATAATGTAATTGACAATGACGATGATGATGATGATGGCATCTTTGTATTGAACCAAACAGCCGCATGTAAATATTATTCTGAATCCCGCCGTCCCATTTTGTGGAAGGGTTTTGTCTTCAAATAATTCCACCTCCAACTCAAGACGCGTCCGACTGATGTGGTTTCACGCTTCAACACACCGGTGGGCTAAAGCAGTGAACTATTTTGTCTTTTGTCAACGTGACACTTTTTTACTGATTGGCCGTGTCGGGTGGTGGAGGTTACGACACATTTATAAATGACGCGATCTAACCCAAAAACTTGATTATGAATAATATTGGTCGCGAAAGCCTACGTTTTAAACTGATCCTCATTCTCTGCTCACTGATCATTGCTCCTTTTCGTTCTAAGAATTGCGCGAATACTACATAACACTGCCTATGGGTCTCTGTGCGAGCCTACGGGTCACTGTGTCTATGGGTCTCTAGGGAGTATCTTGTCTATGTGATCCTGTGGGTCTCTGTGCGTGTCTGGGTCTCTGTGCAAGTCTGTGGGTTCTCTGCGATTCTGTGGGTCCTGTGCGAGTCGGTGGATCTCTGTGTGAGTCTATGGGTCTCTGTGTGAGTCTATGGGTCTCTATGTGAGTCTGTGGGCCTCTGTGCGAGTATGTGGGTATCTGTGGGTATCTGTGGGTCTCTGTGTGAGTCTGCGGGTCTCTGTGTGAGTCTGTGGGTCACTGCGAGTCTGTGGGTCTCTGTGCGAGTCTTTGGGTCTCTGTGTGAGTCTGTGGGTCTTTGTGCGAGCCGTGGGTCTCTGTGTGAGTCTGTGGGTCTCTGTGTGAGTCTGTGGGTCTCTGTGTGAGTCTGTGGGTTTTGTGTGAGTCTGTGGGTCTCTGTGCGAGTCTGTGGGTCTCTGTGTGAGTCTGTGGGTCTCTGTGTGAGCCTGTGGGTCTTTTTGTGAATCTGTGGGTCTCTCTGTGAGCCTGTGGGTCTCTGTGTGAGTCTGTGAGTCTCTGTGTGAGTCTGTGGGTCTCTTTGTGAGTCTGTGGGTCTCTGTGTGAGCCTATAGGTCTCTGTGCGAGACTGTGGGTCTCTGTGTGAGTATGTGGGTCTCTGTGTGAGTATGTGGGTCTCTTTGTGAGTCTATGGGTCTCTGTGTGAGCCTGTGGGTCTCTGCGCGAGTCTGTGGGTCTCTGCGCGAGTCTGTGGGTCTCTTGTGATCTGTGGGTCTCTGTGTGAGTATGTGGGTCTGTGGGTCTCTGTGTGAGTCTGTGGGTCTCTGTGTGAGTCTGTGGGTCTCTGTGTGAGTCTGTGGGTCTCTGTGTGATCTGTGGGTCTCTGTGTGAGCCTGTAGGTCTCTGTGCGAGTCTGTGGGTCTCCGTCTCTATGCATGTTCTGTAAATCTCACAACGCGTCACCACAACATGGAATCTTTTCCGAGATTTATTTCAATAAAGGGTCCATCCCTTAAACCAAGGCGCCGGGCACATGCATTCTCATTCTTCATTAAACTTCCCAAAACCATTACATTTGAGATCATAAAATGTAATGACAATCAGCTGATTCCACAGCAATACGAATGTGCGATGAGAATGGGAAACCTAGATTTGAAGCTTTCGTGACTGCAAGGATTCATACTCTTAGTTCTTTCGGTAAAGTCACGTAGGTAAAAAAAAAATTTGAAATTAAAATTAATAAAAATAAAACAAAATCACGACGTTTCGGAGGCAACACAAGTCTCCGTCATCAGGTGGACCGTCACAGCCAGATTTGCTGTATCAAGTGAAGGCGGGATTCAAGATGTAAGCTCTTAAGTGCCAGTTAAGGGGGAGGGAGGGGAGGGCTTATCAGAATGTGGTAGCCAATGGTGATGCAGCAAATCTGGCTTTCCCACCTGATGACGGAGACTTGTGTTGCCTCCGAAACTTCGTGATTTATTTTATTTTATACCGACGTGACTTTACCGAAAGAACTAAAGAATGGGGAAACCACCCAGTGGACCTTCTGGCTATGGCTCTCAAGCTGTTCACTCGCTCGCTCGCGTTCATTCACGAGCCCCGGTGGCGGATCACCTGAAGCGCCCAACACAGTGGGAATTTACACCATTGGAACCTATTTGCCAGTAAAAAAATATAATTGGTTTTTTACCCTTTATCTGGTAAAAAAAAACTGACACCTTTTTACAAGGAGTCATGTTTGCATAGACCACAATACCTGCAGTCGTAATGCAAACAAAAACATAACTCTGATACTGTAAGGCGTCATCTGGTCCAACACCATGTGAGACTAGGCTCTAAGAAAAGCTGTCTCGGGTGTGGACCAAACAACTTCAAGGACAGTGCATACATTATCAGAGTTGTGTTTTTTGTTCGCATTCCGACTGCAGGTATTGTGGTCTATGCAAGCATGACTCCTTGTAAAAAGGTTTCAGTTTTGTTGCCAGATAGAAGGGTAAAAAAACAATTATCACAGTGGGCATTATTATGATTCCCCATGCGTGTTCACCGAGATCGCCTCACCGAGTCTCAAGACTACCTTGCCAGGCTTTCATAGGGCTGGGTAGCGATGTTGGCTGTTGTGCTGCCGTGCAGCTGCTACTGGATGTCATCCAAATTGGGAGATTTTCTGGGTATTGTTCAGCATTGGGATTACTTGAACAATACCTGTTTCACCATGAGACCTCCTTTACCAGTGGCAAAATATAGTAGTAGGTTTTTACCCTTTAAACTGATACAAAACTGACACCTTTATACAAGGCATCATTGTTTGCAATAACCGCAGCACAAGCAGTCAAAATGCAAACAAAAAGAAACAACTCTGATAATGGTGATGATATGCACTGTCCTTGAAGTTGATTGGTCCACACCCGAGACAGCTTTTCTTAGAGCCCAGTCTCCATTGGTGTTGGACCAGATGACACCAAAAGGCGTACAACTCAAAAACAGTGCACTATCAGAGTATTGAGAGCTCTGGGTAAGCATTTACACTATGATACCTCCTTTACCAGTGGCAAAATATAGTAGGTTTTTACCCTTTAAATGATGCCTTGTATAAAGGTGTCAGTTTTGTACCAGTTTAAAGGGTAAAATCCTACTACAATACCAGTTTCACTGTGTGTGTGGGTTTAGCGTGTGTGTGTGTGTCATGTTGCATAGCTGTGTGGTCATGTTCCACAGATGTGTGTATGTGTCTTGGCAAGGCCATAGCCATGGAGTCAATATTGGGAGGGGGACCAAATCTTCCAGGGGGTCTGGGTGGTCCCCCCTCTAGAAAAAATCTAAATTTGAAAACTCATTTCCTGCAATATCCTGCCTAAAATTAAAAAAATTCACTAACACATGGGATGGACTTTTTATTTATGTTTTACAATAATGTCTAATAGTGTATTGTATGACATTGCTCTGTTTTTTCTTTTTTACCTTTTCTTGTTTCATTGTATGTAATGGCAGAGATTCGGAATTAATAAAGTACAACCATAACCGCAATCATATAAACAGGAATCGATTTAATAGCAACATATTGTGGGGGACATTTTGAGCATATTTGAATATTGTGTATATATTATAATTACGGCCTTGATGTGTGTTCATAGCTGTGTGTATTTGTGTGGCTACCCTCCATGGGCGTGTACGTTCATGCTCCTTAGCTGTGTGTGCTGCGTAGGTGTCCATGTGACATTTATCGAGAAGGCCACAGCGTATCGGCGCAACGGCCTAAAGTCGCCCAATTCAAAACATTGCACCGCAAAAAANTTCATCAACTGGGATCACAGCCACACAACAGCGGCCATCGCCCCCTACTGGCGAACAGAGGCCCGCTCGCAGGTACACGTGCTCAGTCACCCTGTGCCGCACAGGGACAGCTGCCACCGGGGCGCCCTTTGAAATGCGTCGCGATAATGAATGGCGTGCGTGTTTGTTGAACTTCTTTCGCACCGTGCGTCCCCGTGCCGTCTCTTCTCCCCTTGACGTCTCCTCCTCCTCCCCTCCCCGTGCCGACTTCTCTCTCCCCACGCCCTCATCCTCCCGCCCCCCACGTCTCTCCGCGCCGTCTCACCCGGCCCCCCCCCTCCCCCACGTCTCTCCGCGCCGTCCCCCTGCCACCGTCTTGCGTGAGTCCTAGGCGAGCTCCGGGTCACGCATGGCCCGGAGCGCGATGACTTTCACTGCCTCCATCGTTTCCTGGGAGAGGCCGAGCGGGGAATTAGCGGGGGACCCCTCCCCCCCACCACCCCCCAACACCCCCCACAACAGGGATAAGCCAGACGACCACTCGCTGTGGAACCCACGTGTTGATCTCGGTGAGCGCTATGAACGAACGGTGCTGGCAGGAAGGGCACGAATTTTCAAGAACGGCGCAGGCAGCGTGTAAAGGGTGAGCACACAGGCTCCGTGAATTACAAGACGCAATCGGCGTTTCTGGAAGAGGGGCATCGTGAACCTCTCGTCTCTCAGGCCACCGTCAGAGTAAATGTGAGCCCACGTGACCGACTGACTATCAGTACAGTGATGCTGAACTAAAACTGTGAACGTTCCATGATGTAGCTGCTCACCCCGAGCTCTCATTACTCTGATGGTGCGTTGTCTTTGTGCTGTGGACGCCTTTTGGGTCCTTTGGTCTAACACCGTTTGAGACGAGGCTCAAAGAAAGCTGTCTCTGGTGTGGACCAATCAGTTTCAAGACAATGCATTTATTATCAGAGTAATGTTTTTTGTTTGCATTCTGACCACAAGCATTGTGGTTAATGTAAACATGATTCCTTGTAAAAGGTTTCAGTTTGGTGTTTTAAATCTTAACACCTGTTTTGTTGTTATTTACATGATCGGGTAAGGCGCCACTGAGTTACGTGGCACTTTCTCTACCCTACGTGACTTTTCCGAAAGAACCAATGAGTATGGATTCCTGCAGTCACGAAAGCTTCAAATCGAGATTTTAAAGTTGAGTTTAGAGCCAGGCTCGACTTTACTGCTGTGTGCGTGTGTGGTGGGGGAGGAGGGTGGAGGGGTGGAGGGAGAGGTGGAGGGAGGGGTGGAGGGAGGGGTAGAGGGAGGGGTGGAGGGGGTAGAGGGGGTGGAGTAGGGGTGGAGGGGTGGAGTAGGGGTGGAGGGGATGGAGGGAGGGGGTAGAGGGAGGGGTAGAGGGGGGGTGGAGGGGGGTTGGGAGGGTGGAGTGGGGGTTGAAGGGGTGGATGGGATGGAGGGGGGGGTAGAGGGGGTGGAGGGGGTGGAGTAGGGGTGGAGGTGGTGTGGAGGAGGGAGGATGGAGGGGTAGAGGGAGGGGTGGAGGAGGGGTGGAGGGGGGTGGAGGGGGGTGGAGTAGGGGTGGAGGGGGGTGGAGGAGGGGTGGAGGGGGGTGGAGGGGTGGTGGAGGGGGGTGGAGGGGGGTGGAGGGGGTGGAGGGGGTGGAGGGTGTGGAGGGAGGGAGGAGGGAGGTGGAGGGGGTGGAGGGGGGTAGAAGGAGGGGTAGAGGGGTCGAGGGAGGGGTAGAGGAGGGGTGGAGGGGGTGGAGAGGGTGGAGGGAGGGGTGGAGGAGGGTGGAGGGGGGNTGGAGGTGGAGGGTGAAGGGGGGGAGGGGGGTGGCAGGTGGCGCGGATGAGGTGTGCGGGCAGCAGGAAGCCGTATCGTCCCGTGTCGCGCAGCTCGAACGTGAACGAGTACTTGATGCCCAGGTCGTGGGCCCAGTCGTCAGAGCCCCCCGCTGCCATGTCTGCTCACGGGGGGGGGGGNCAGGGGGTGGGGGTGGTGAGGGAGGGTCGGGGTGGGGTGGGGGGGGTGGGTGGTGGTGGGGGTAGTGGGGTGGTGGGGCTGGGTGGTGGTGGGGCTGTGTGGTGGGGGTGGGTGGTGGTGGGATGGATGGTGGTGGGGGGTGGTGTTGGCTGGGTGGTGGTGGGGGGGTGGTGGGGTGGTGGGGTGGTGGGGCTGGGTGGTGGGCTGGGTGGTGGTGGGTGGTGGTGGGGGGCTGGGTGGTGGNATGGATGGTGGTGTGGATGGGTGGTGGTGGGGCTCTGGTGGTGGTGGGCTGGGCTGGTGGGCTGGGTGGTAGTGGGGCTGGGTGGTGGTGGAGCTGGGTGGTGGTGGGGTGGTGTGGTGGGTGGTGGTGGGTGGGCTGGGTGTTGGTGGGGCTGGGTGGTGGTGGGGCTGGTGGTGGTGGGGCTGGGTGGTGGTGGGGCTGGGTGGTGGTGGGGGTGGTGGGTGGGGGTGGGGGTGGGTGTGGTGGGCTGGGTGTTGGTGGGGCTGGGTGGTGCTGGGGCTGGGTGGTGCTGGGGCTGGGTGTGGTGGGGCTGGGTGGTGGTGGTGGGGCTGGGTGGTGGTGCTGGGGGGTGGTGGTGGGGCTGGGTGGTGGTGGGGCTGGGTGCTGGGCTGGGTGGTGGGGTGTCTGCTCGCCACTCACACAGCATGGGTCCCCTGCGCCGTGTCTGTACGGCGTCCCGTGCACGCTGCGGAGCGCCTGCACCACCTCCTGCGCCACCAGCTCCTGCAACACACACAGTACACAACACACAGTACACAACACACAGTACACAACACACAGTACACAACACACAGTACACAACACGCGGTACACAACACACACACAGTACACACACACAGTACACAACACACAGTACACAACACAACACACAGTACACAACACACAGTACACAACACGCGGTACACAACACACAGTACACAACACACAGTACACAACACACACGCAGTACAGAACACACAGTACACAACACAACACACAGTACACAACACACAGTACACAACACACAGTACACAACACACACACGGTACACAACACACAGTACACAACACACGCAGTACACAACACACAGTACACAACACACAGTACACAACACACACACACAGTACACAACACACAGTACACAACACACGCAGTACACAACACACAGTACACAACACACACACACAGTACACAACACACAGTACACAACACACAGTACACAACACACACACAGTACACAACACACACACACAGTACACAACACACAGTACACAACACACCGTACACAACACACAGTACACAACACACAGTACACAACACAACACACAGTACACAACACACTGTACACAACACACGCAGTACACAACACACAGTACACAACACAACACACGGTACACAACACACAGTACACAACACACAGTACACAACACACAGTACACAACACAACACACGGTACACAACACACAGTACACAACACACTGTACACAACACACGCAGTACACAACACACAGTACACAACACAACACACGGTACACAACACACAGTACACAACACACAGTACACAACACACAGTACACAACACAACACACGGTACACAACACACAGTACACAACACACAGTACACAACACACACGCAGTACACAACACACAGTACACAACACAACACACAGTACACAACACACACACAGTACACAACACACAGTACACAACACGCAGTACACAACACACAGTACACAACACACAGACACAGTACACACACACAGTATACAACACACACACACAACACACAGTACACACACACAGTACACAGCACACACACAGTATACAACACACACACAGTACACAACACACAGTACACAACACACAGTACACAACACAACACACGGTACACAACACACAGTACACAACACACAGTACACAACACAACACACGATACATAGCAGCACACTGTACACAGCAGCACAGGGCGTGTATGTTGAACTTCTTTCGCACCGTACATAGCCAACCGTCTAATCGGAGGTGCGGGGAAGGACAACAACACTAAACACACACGTAGACCGAGAAACACACACATCGACAAAAGACACACACAGACACATAGATACACATTCAAAAGACAAAGATTCCTGGTATAGCCTTTAACAGACCTCCTGCATACCAGGCGAGGTAGTTAACATCTCCATTGGGAGAGAGAGACACACACAAACTCCCAAATATACACCAGGTGAGGTATTTAACACCTCCTAGCCACCGTAATGATAAGAGAGAGATAGACGCAAACTCCAAATATACAGCAAATGTCAGGGTCGGGATCGAACCCACGACCCCCCGTACACCAGGCGAGGTAGTTAACATCTCCACGGAGAGATAGACACACACAAATTCTCAATTGTACAGCAGGCGTCAGGGTCGTGATCGAACCCACGACCTCCTGCATACCAGGCGAGGTAGTTAACATCTCCTAGCCACCGTGATGTTGATGATGATGAAAGAGAGACGCAAACTCCAAACATACAGCAGGCGTCAGGGTCGGGATCGAACCCAAGACCTCCCGTACACCAGGCGAGGTAGTTAACATCTCCATGGAGAGAGAAACACGCAAACTCTCAATTTACAACAGGCGTCAGGGTCGGATCGTCCCCACGACCTCCGCATACCGGGCGAGGTAGTTAACATCTCCATTGGGAGAGAGAAGAGACACGCAAACTCTCAAATATGCAGCAGGCGTCAGGGTCGTGATCGAACCACGACCTCCGTACACCGGGCGAGGTAGTTAACATCTCCATTGGGAGAGAGAGAGACACACAAACTCTCAAATATGCACAGGCGTCAGGGTCGTGATCGAACCCACGACCTCCTGCATACCGGGCGAGGTAGTTAACATCTCCATTGGGAGAGAGAGAGACACACAAAATCTCAAATATGCAACAGGCGTCAGGGTCGTGATCGAACCCACGACCTCCTGCATACCGAGCGAGGCAGCTAACATCTCATACCACCGTGATGATGATGAAAGAGAGACACGCAAACTCCAAATTTACAGCAGCAGGTGTCAGGATCGTGATCGAACCCACGACCTCCCGTACACCAGGCGAGGTAGTTAACATCTCCCCCGGCCACCGTGACACACAGCGGCGGGGAACACGACTTAGTAATGAGTGAGCCCCCCCACCCCCTTCCCCGTCACCAGTTGTTCGTGGTGTGCGCTGCGCTGCTCCGTGTACGAGTAGGGAAGATGAGCATCTGCGAGTAGGCGTGCACCGTCAGGTAGGCGTGCAGGCGGTGGCGCGCTCTCGGATGAACGCGGCCACGGCGCGAACCTCGGGCTCTGACTCGGGCCACGTGCCCTGGAAGGTCTGCGAGCAGGGGTCGGCAGACGCGCCGGGGCCTGGTCGGGGGTGAGGGGGTGGGGTGGGGTGGGGGGTGGGGTGGGGGTGGGGGTGGGGGTGGTGTGTGGGGGGGTGAGTCTATGGGTCTCTGTGTGAGTCTATGGGTATCTGCGTGAGTCTACGGGTCTCTCTGTGAGTCAATGGGTCTCTCTGCGTGAGTCAATGGGTCTCTCTGTGAGTCTATGCGTATCTCTGTGAGTCTATGGGTCTCTGTGTTAGTCTCTGGGTCTCTGTGTGAGTCTATGGGTATCTGTGTGAGTCTATGGGTCTCTGTGTGAGTCTATGGGTCTCTGTGTGAGTCTATGGGTCTCTGTGTGAGTCTATGGGTCTCTGTGTGAGTCTATGGGTCTCTGTGTGAGTCTATGGGTCTCTGTGTTAGTCTCTGGGTCTCTGTGTGAGTCTATGGGTCTCTGTGTGAGTCTATGGGTCTCTGTGTGAGTCTATGGGTCTCTGTGTGAGTCTATGGTCTCTGTGCGAGTCTATGGGTCTCTGTGTGAGTCTATGGGTCTCTGTGTGAGTCTATGGGTCTTACTGAGAGTATGCGGGTTTCTATGCTAGAATTGCATTGTGCATAGGAATCTAATGACACTGCTGCTGCTAGTTCTGCTGCTACTGGTTGTGCTGCTAGTGGTGGTTGTGTTGCTGGTTGTGCTGCTAGTGGTGGTTGTGCTGCTGGTGGTGGTTGTGCTGCTGGTTGTGCTGCTGGTTGTGCTGCTAGTGGTGGTTGTGCTGCTGGTTGTGCTGCTAGTGGTGGTTGTGCTGCTGGTTGTGGTTGTGCTGCTACTGGTTGTGCTGCTAGTGGTGGTTGTGCTGCTAGTGGTGGTTGTGCTGCTGGTTGTGCTGCTAGTGGTGGTTGTGCTACTGGTTGTGCTGCTAGTGGTGGTTGTGCTGCTGGTTGTGCTGCTAGTGGTGGTTGTGCTGCTAGTGGTGGTTGTGCTGCTAGTGGTGGTTGTGCTACTGGTTGTGGTTGTGCTGCTACTGGTTGTGCTGCTAGTGGTGGTTGTGCTGCTAGTGGTGGTTGTGCTGCTGGTTGTGGTTGTGCTGCTACTGGTTGTGCTGCTAGTGGTGGTTGTGCTGCTAGTGGTGGTTGTGCTACTGGTTGTGCTGCTAGTGGTGGTTGTGCTGCTAGTGGTGGTTGTGCTGCTGGTTGTGCTGCTAGTGGTGGTTGTGCTGCTACTAGTTGTGCTGCTAGTGGTGGTTGTGCTGCTAGTGGTGGTTGTGCTGCTGGTGGTGGTTGTGCTGCTGGTTGTGCTGCTAGTGGTGGTTGTGCTGCTAGTGGTGGTTGTGCTACTAGTTGTGCTGGTGGTGGTGGTTGTGCTGCTAGTGGTGGTTGTGCTACTAGTTGTGCTGGTGGTGGTGGTTGTGCTGCTGGTTGTGCTGCTAGTGGTGGTTGTGCTGCTGGTTGTGCTGCTAGTTGTGCTGATGGTGGTTGTGCTACTAGTTGTGCTGCTGGTTGTGCTGCTGGTTGTGCTGCTGGTTGTGCTGCTGGTGGTTGTGCTACTAGTTTGCTGCTGGTGGTGGTTGTGCTGCTGGTTGTGCTGCTGGTTGTGCTGCTGGTTGTGCTGCTGGTTGTGCTGGTTGTGCTGCTGATGTTGTGCTGCTGGTTGTGCTGCTGGTTGTGCTGCTGGTGGTGGTTGCGCTGCTGGTTGTGCTGCTGGTGGTGGTTGTGCTGCTGGTTGTGCTGCTAGTGGTTGTGCTGCTAGTGGTGGTTGTGCTACTAGTTGTGCTGGTGGTGGTTGTGCTGCTGGTGGTGGTTGTGCTGCTGGTTGTGCTGCTGGTTGTGCTGCTGGTTGTGGTTGTGCTACTAGTTGTGCTGCTGGTGGTGGTTGCGCTGCTAGTTGTGCTGGTGGTGGTTGTGCTGCTGGTTGTGCTGCTCGTGGTGGTTGCGCTGCTGAGTGAGGGTGGGGGCTCCCGGCACGCACCCCCCCAGCTCGCGTTCCAGTTGCGGTTGAGGTCAACTCCGACGCAGGCGCTGTGCACGCTGCGGGCACGGTTCTTGCGCCACAGACGAGACTGCGGGGGGGGGGGCACATGGGGTGGGGGGGGGCACGGGGTGGTGGACACATGGGGTGGGGGCACATGGGGTGGGGGGCACACGGGGGGGCACACGGGGGAGTGGGTGGACATACCGGGGGGTGGGGGCACATGGGGGTGGGGGGTACACACGTGGGAGTGGGGGACATACCGGGGGGGTGGGGGCACACCGGAGGGGGGCACACATGGGATTGGGGGGGGCACACGGGTGGGTAGAGGCACAGCGTGGGGGGGTACACACGTGGGAGTGGGGGGGGGGCACACAGGGGGGTGGGGGGCACACCGGGGGGGCACACAGGGGGGTGGGGGCACATGGATGGGGGGCACACGGGGGGGGCACACGGGGGAGTGGGTGGACACATGGGGGTGGGGGCACATGGGGGTGGGGGGCACATGGGGGTGGGGGGTACACACGTGGGAGTGGGGGGGGCACACGGGGGGTGGGGGGCACACCGGGGGGGCACACGTGGGGGGACACATGGGGGGGTGGGGGNCACACGGGAGGGGAGTGGGGGGCATACAGGGATTATGAAAAACACTCACTAAAGTTGTTATCAGCAGCAATAACCACTGATGGACACGGTGAGTTTCTTAGTCCCTGGGTCTCCATGCGAGTCTGTGGGTCTCTATGTGAGTCTATGGATCTCTGTGTGAGTCTATGGGTCTCTATGTGAGGGATCTCTGTGTGAGTCTATGGGTCTCTATGTGAGTCTATGGATCTCTGTGTGAGTCTATGGGTCTCTGTGTGAGTCTGTGGGTCTCTGTGTGAGTCTGTGGGTCTCTGTGTGAGTCCGTGGGTCTCTGTGTGAGTCTGTGGGTCTCCATGCGAGTCTGTGGGTCTCTGTGTGAGTCTGTGGGTCTCTGTATGAGTCTGTGGGTCTCTGTGTGAGTCTCTGTGTTAGTCTGTGGGTCTCTGTGTGAGTTTGTGGGTCTCCATGCGAGTCTGTGGGTCTCTGTGTGGGTCTCTGTGTGAGTCTATGGGTTTCTGTGTGAGTCTGTGGATCTCTGTGTGAGTCTGTGGGTCTCTGTGTGAGTCTATGGATCTCTGTGTGAGTCTGTGGGTCTCTGTGTGAGTCTGTGGGTCTCTGTGTGAGTCTGTGGGTCTCTGTGTGAGTCTGTGGGTCTCTATGTGGGTCTGTGGGTCTCTGTGTGAGTCTGTGGGTCTCTGTGTGAGTCTGCGTGTCTCTGTGTGAGTCTGTGGGTCTCACCTTGGTCCAGCTGTAGTGGTAGCCGTCCACGTTGAGCACTGGGAGGACGTAGAAGTCAAAATGTTTGAGCAGCTCCATCATGGAGCGATCGAGACGGTTCACCGCCTGGGAGACACGGCACAAGTAGCCACCTCACCAGGTGAGCGGGTGGGTGGGTGGGTGAGGAGGTGGGTGGGTGGGTGTGTGGGTGGGTGGGTGGGTGGTGAGTGGGTGGGTGGGTGAGGGGTGGGTGGTTGGGGTGGGTGAGGGGGTGGGTGGGTAGGTGGGTGAGGGGGTGGGTGGGTGGGTGGGGGGGGGGGTGGGTGGGTGAGGGGGTGGTGGGTGAGGGGTGGGTGGGTGAGGGGTGGGTGGGGTGAGGGGGTGGGTGGGTGGGTGGGTGAGGGGTGGTGGTGGGTGGGGGTGGGTGGTTGGGTGGGTGGGTGAGGGGTCGGTGAGGGGTGGGGGGGNGGGTGGGTGGGTGGGTGGTTGGGTGGGTGGGTGGGGGGTGGGGGGGGGGGGGGGGGGGGGGGGGGGGGGGGGGGGGGGGGGGGGGGGGGGGGGGGGGGGGGGGGGGGGGGGGGGGGGGGGGGGGGGGGGGGGGGGGGGGGGGGGGGGGGGGGGGGGGGGGGGGGGGGGGGGGGGGGGGGGGGGGGGGGGGGGGGGGGGGGGGGGGGGGGGGGGGGGGGGGGGGGGGGGGGGGGGTGGGGGGGTGTGAGTGAGTGNTGGGTGGGTGGTTGGGTGGGTGGATGAGAAGGTGAGTGGGTGGGTTAGTGGGTGGGTCGATGGTGAGTGGGTGGGTCGATGGGTGAGTGGGTGAGTGGGTGAGTGGGTGAGTGAGTGGGTGAGTGGGTGAGTGAGCGGGTTAGTGGGTGGTTGGGTGGGTGAGCGGGCGAGCGGTCGAGTGGGCAAGCGAGCGGGTGGGCAGGCGNGTGGGTGAGCAGGCAAACAAGTGGGTGAGCGGGCGAGCGAGCGGGCGAGCGGGCGCGTACGTGCTGCACGAAGTACTGGCAGAACGCGGGAGCGATCCACTCCCTGGCGTGGATGCCGCAGTCGATCCACACCGCCGGCTTGGGCACGGGGCTTCGCACCCCACCTGGCGCCCCGGGTGGTGGGGGGAGGGGCGCGGGGGAGAGGGGGCGGGGCACACGGAGAGATGTGAGTACGTGTGTAGGTATGGTTGAACTTCTTTCGCACCGTACGTAGCTAACCATGATCATCGGAGGTGCGGGGAAGGACAACAAACTATGCGTCTCTGTGTGAGTNCTATGGGTCTCTGTGTGAGTCTATGGGTCTCTGTGTGAGTCTATGGGTCTCTGTGTGAGTCTAGGTCTCTGTGTGAGTCTATGGGTCTCTGTGTGAGTCTATGGGTCTCTGTGTGAGTCTGTGGGTCTCTGTGTGAGTCTATGGGTCTCTGTGTGAGTTATGGGTCTCTGTGTGAGTCTGTGGGTCTCTGTGTGAGTCTATGGGTCTCTGTGTGAGTCTATGGGTCTCTGTGTGAGTCTATGGGTCTCTGTGTGAGTCTATGGGTCTCTGTGTGAGTCTATGGGTCTCTGTGTGAGTCTATGGGTCTCTGTGTGAGTCTATGGGTCTCTGTGTGAGTCTATGGGTCTCTGTGTGAGTCTATGGGTCTGTGGGCTGGTTGTGTGAGGCTGTGGGTGTCTGTGTGAGTCTATGGGTCTCTGTGTGAGTCTATGGGTCTCTGTGTGAGTCTATGGGTCTCTGTGTGAGTCTATGGTCTCTGTGTGAGTCTATGGGTCTCTGTGTGAGTCTAGGGTCTCTGTGTGAGTCTATGGGTCTCGTGTGTGTCTATGGGTCTCTGTGTGAGTTTATGGGTCTCTGTGTGAGTCTATGGGTCTCTGTGAGTCTGTGGGTCTCTGTGTGAGTCTATGGGTCTCTGTGTGAGTCTATGGTCTCTGTGAGGCTGTGGGTCTCTGTGTGAGTCTATGGGTCTCTGTGTGAGTCTATGGGTCTCTGTGTGAGTCTATGGGTCTCTGTGTGAGTCTATGGTCTCTGTGTGAGTCTGTGGGTCTCTGTGTGAGTCTATGGGTCTCTGTGTGAGGCTGTGGGTGTCTGTGTGAGTCTATGGGTCTCTGTGTGAGTCTATGGGTCTCTGTGTGAGTCTATGGGTCTCTGTGTGAGTCTATGGGTCTCTGTGTGAGTCTATGGGTCTCTGTGTGAGTCTATGGGTCTCTGTGTGAGTCTATGGGTCTCTGTGTGAGGCTGTGGGTGTCTGTGTGAGTCTATGGGTCTCTGTGTGAGTCTATGGGTCTCTGTGTGAGGCTGTGGGTGTCTGTGTGAGTCTGTGGGTCTCTGTGTGAGTCTATGGGTCTCTGTGTGAGTCTATGGGTCTCTGTGTGAGTCTATGAGTCTCTGTGTGAGTCTATGGGTCTCTGTGTGAGTCTGTGGGTCTCTGTGTGAGTCTATGGGTCTCTGTGTGAGTCTATGGGTCTCTGTGTGAGTCTACGGGTCTCCTTATGAGTCCATGGATATCTGTGTGAGTCTATGGGTCTCTGTGTGAGTCTATGGGTCTCTGTGTGAGTCTATGGGTCTCTGTGTGAGTCTATGGGTCTCTGTGTGAGTCTACGGGTCTCCTTATGAGTCCATGGATATCTGTGTGAGTCTATGGGTCTCTGTGTGAGTCTATGGGTCTCTGTGTGAGTCTATGGGTCTCTGTGTGAGTCTATGTGTCTCCTTATGAGTCCATGGATATCTGTGTGAGTCTATGTGTCTCTGTGTGAGTCTGTAGGTC
The DNA here is from genome assembly GCA_018977245.1 of Lethenteron camtschaticum. Classification (NCBI taxonomy): domain Eukaryota; kingdom Metazoa; phylum Chordata; class Hyperoartia; order Petromyzontiformes; family Petromyzontidae; genus Lethenteron; species Lethenteron camtschaticum. Next base: position 10,522,927 of record MU249612.1, on the reverse strand, counting down.
TCCGTGTGAGTCCATGGGTCTCCGTGTGAGTCTATGGGTCTCCGTGCGAGGCTACGTATGCATGTTGAACTTCTTTCACACCGTACGTAGCCAACCGTGCTAATCGGAGGTGCCTCGGATGGACATCAGCGCTGAGCACACACTCGCAAATAAGCCGTCAATATCGTCAGCTACACTCCCGAATTCTCTCCACTGCCAATCCTTCTCTCTAAGCGCAGGGCAGTGTTCGACCACCTTCAACATCAATGCCCTTCGGGGGTTTCGGTGCTAAGGGGCCGTCCATAAATGACGTCACGCACCTGGGGGGGGGGGTCAGACAATTGTGACGATGTGTGACGAGGCGGGGGGAGGTTTGAGAAATGTGACGTCACATCAAAATGCGCAACTTTAAATAAATATAGACAACACGTTCTACTTAATTAAATAGACTTTTCGATAAATGTTTTTTCCTACAACATCAGAGTGCAGCGCCACATTATATACGCACTACAATGACAATAGTTTCAAGCGATTTGAAGCATTTTTTTTTTCAAAATGGAAATATGGTTTTGGGGGGGGGCAGAGCTTTGTGACGTCATATTTGAGGGGGGGTCTGACTTTTTGTGACGCCGTGTGACGAAGGGGGGGGGGTCAAAAATCGTCCAAAATCGCGTGACGTCATTTATGGACGGCCCCTAAGCCGACTGAATTCGCAAATCGGCGACCGGTTTCATCGTACTTGACTCACTGACCGATTTGAATGTTCGGCTGGCAGATCGATCAACTGATTAATTGACGCGTGGATTGGCTGATGGACTAATTGACCCGACTGACGTATTGATTGACTAAATGCCTAATTTACTGATTCGTGTATTTCATTGTCTGCTGACTACCGATCTCCCCTCATGCAAACCAGGTGCACTGCACAGAGCCGCGGTGCAGCTGGTGGTGGTGGGTAGTTGTGGTGGGTGGTGGTTGTGGGTGGTGGGTGGTGGTGGTTGTGGTGGGTGCTGGGTGGTTGTGGTGGTGGTGGGTGGTTGTGGTTGTGGTGCTGGGTGCTGCGTGGTTGTGGTGGTGCTGGGTGGTTGTGGTGGTGGTGGTGGCACTGGGTGGTGGTGGTGGTGCTGAGTGGTTGTGGTGGTGCTGGGTGGTGGTGGTGGTGCCACTACCTTGATGACATAGAGGGGACGGTTCTCGTGGGAGACTCCGATCTGCTTGTAGGAGACCCAGCTGGAGTAGTGCTTCGAAACCTCCTCCATCCAGCGGTAGATCTACACACACACCACACAGACAAAAATCCCCCGTATAGCCTTAACACTCTGTTGGGGCAAGTGCTGTTCGCCAGTAGGCCGGCACGGACCACGAGGTTGGTGGGTGGCCAGCACCACGCCCGGCCGCCTTTGTCTCCCCAGTGTTTATACACCGCACTAGGTACTCATTTCAGGCAGAGTCGACCTAGGCGAGGCCCAGGACCGGTTCTGATAATCGTCACTGGTGTTTGCCGTGAACGGGAATCGAACTCCGGGAGCCAGGTGGTGAGAGTGCCGATGTGAGGGTCACGTGGTGAAGGTGACGAGGTGGGGGTGACGAGGTGGGGGTCACGTGGTGAGGGTCACGAGGTGGGGTCACGTGGTGAGGGTCACGAGGTGGGGTGACGAGGTGAGGGTCACGTGGTGGGGTCACGTGGTGATGGTCACGTGGCGGGGGTGACGAGGTGGGGGTCACGTGGTGGGGGTGACGAGGTGGGGTCACGTGGTGATGGTCACGTGGTGGGGGTGACGAGGTGGGGGTCACGTGGTGGGGGCGCCACCTCCTCAAGGGGGTGGTAGGTGTCGTAGTAGGAGACTTTGCCGCGCGCCACGTTGGCGCTCATGTCCCTGAGCTGCGTCGTCTGCCTCGTCACCTCCTCCTGCACGTCGCTCACCGTCACACTGGGACACCGTCACCATCGTCACCATCGTCACCGTCACACTGGGACACCGCCACCATCGCCACCATCGTCACCATCGTCATCACCATCGTCACCATCGTCATCACCATCGTCACCGTCACACTGGGACACCGTCACCATCGTCATCACCATCATCATCGTCATCACCATCGTCACCATCGTCATCACCATCGTCACCGTCACACTGGGACACCGCCACCATCGCCACCATCGTCACCATCGTCATCACCATCGTCACCATCGTCATCACCATCGTCACCGTCACACTGGGACACCGTCACCATCGTCATCACCATCATCATCGTCATCACCATCGTCACCATCGTCATCACCATCGTCACCGTCACACTGGGACACCGCCACCATCGCCACCATCGTCACCATCGTCATCACCATCGTCACCATCGTCATCACCATCGTCACCGTCACACTGGGACACCGTCACCATCGTCATCACCATCATCATCGTCATCATCATCACCATCGTCATCATCGCCACCATCGTCATCATCATCGCCATCGTCACCATCTTCACCATCATCGTCATCATCATCGTTATCGTCATCGTCACCATCGTCATCCGCATTGCCATCGTCACCATCATCAGCATCATCATGTTGATTGCCATCACTCTCAGACACTCTCATCATCACTCTCATCATCATCACTATCAGCATCAACAGCACAATCACCATCCTGACTCATCATCACCATCAGCATCAACAGCACAATCACCATCCTGACTCATCATCATCATCAGCATCAACAGCACAATCACCATCCTGACTCATCATCAGCATCAGCATCAACAGCACAATCACCATCCTGACTCATCATCAGCATCAACAGCACAATCACCATCCTGTCATCATCAGCATCAGCATCAACAGCACAATCACCATCCTGACTCATCATCAGCATCAACAGCACAATCACCATCCTGTCATCATCAGCATCAGCATCAACAGCACAATCACCATCCTGGCATCATCATCATCACCATCAGCATCAACAGCACAATCACCATCCTGACTCATCATCATCAGCATCACCATCAGCATCAACAGCACAATCACCATCCTGACTCATCATCATCATCACCATCAGCATCAACAGCACAATCACCATCCTGACTCATCATCATCATCACCATCAGCATCAACAGCACAATCACCATCCTGACTCATCATCATCACCATCAGCATCAACAGCACAATCACCATCCTGACTCATCATCATCATCACCATCAGCATCAACAGCACAATCACCATCCTGACTCATCATCATCACCATCAGCATCAACAGCACAATCACCATCCTGACTCATCATCATCATCACCATCAATAGCACAATCACCATCCTGAAATCATCATCATCACCATCAGCATCAACAGCACAATCATCATCCTGACTCACCATCATCATCACCATCAACATCAACAGCACAATCACCATCCTGACTCATCATCATCACCACCATCAGCATCAACAGCACAATCACCATCCTGTCATCATCATCACCATCAGCATCAACAGCACAATCACCATCCTGACTCATCATCATCATCACCATCAGCATCAACAGCACAATCACCATCCTGTCATTATCATCAGCATCACCATCAGCATCAACAGCACAATCACCATCCTGACATCAGCATCATCACCATCAGCATCAACAGCACAATCATCATCACTCTCATCATCATCAGCATCAACAGCACAATCACCATGCTGGCATCATCATGTGTGTGTGTGCGTGTGTGTCTGCGTGGTGTCTGCGCGTGTGTCTGTATGTGTCTGTGTCTGCGTGTATGTCTGTATGTGTGTTTGTGTCTGCGTGTGTGTGTCTGCGTGTTTGTCTGTATGTGTGTATGTGTGTGTATGTGCGTATGTGTGTCTGCGTGTGTGTCTGTGTGTGTCTGAATGTGTGTGTCTGTGTGTGTCTGTATGTGTGTGTCTGTATGTGTGTGTCTGCGTGTGTGTTTCTGCGTGTGTCTGTATGTGTGTGTATGTGTGTGTATGTGTGTCTGTGTGTGTTTCCTAATGTGTGTGTGCGTGCGTGTGTGTCTGTATGTGTGTGTCTGTATGTGTGTGTCTGAGTGTGTGTGTCTGCGTGTGTCTGTATGTGTGTGTGTCTGTATGTGTGTGTCTCTGTATGTGTGTGTGTCTCTGTATGTGTGTGTGTGTCTGTCTGCGTGTGTCTGTATGTGTGTGTGTCTGTCTGCGTGTGTCTGTATGTGTGTGTGTGTCTGTATGTGTGTGTCTGCGTGTGTGTTTCTGCGTGTGTCTGTATGTGTGTGTATGTGTGTGTATGTGTGTCTGTGTGTGTTTCCTAATGTGTGTGTGCGTGCGTGTGTGTCTGTATGTGTGTGTCTGTATGTGTGTGTCTGCGTGTGTGTGTCTGCGTGTGTCTGTATGTGTGTGTGTGTCTGTATGTGTGTGTCTCTGTATGTGTGTGTGTGTCTCTGTATGTGTGTGTGTGTCTGTCTGCGTGTGTCTGTATGTGTGTGTGTGTGTATGTGTGTGTTTCTGTATGTGTGCGTGTGTGTATGTGTGTGTGTGTGTGTCTGTATGTGTGCGTGTGTCTGTATGTGTGTGTGTCTGTATGTGTGTGTCTGCGTGTGTGTCTGTATGTGTGCGTGTGTCTGTATGTGTGTGTCTCTGTATGTGTGTGTGTCTGTCTGCGTGTCTCTGTATGTGTGTGTGTGTCTGTATGTGCGTGTCTGCGCGCGCGCGTGTCACTTGTAGGAGATGGAGCTGTTGACGAGCGATGCCAGCACCACCTCGGCGTGCTCCGCCCCCACCAGACACTGCACCGACGACCCGGGGCCCAGCTGGGCCAGGGACTCGGGGCGCCAGAGGTCAATCTGTGGGGTCACGGGGGTCAGGGTCGAGTCAGATGGGTTCACGGGGCAGGCAGGGTCAGAGTTCGATGCCGAGGTTGGCTCCAATTGCTCTTTCTTTTTGCGCGCTATTTTTAAATCCTTTATATTAAGTTCACTTGCTTGCTTGCTTAGGACCGTGCAAATCTTTCGGTCATTTTTTTAACCCACTTCCCGTGATCCAATCGAGCTGACATTTTCCACACAGACTCGTTGTGCGTGACAATTAATGTTCGTGAAATAAAATTTCAAAAATTGTACACTTTTTAGGACAAAAATATTATATTTAATTACCAATTGCTTAATGCTGCCATGCAATCATCTGACCCATAGGTGGCAGCCATCTCAAGCCAGAGGACGAGAGGACTCTAACCGCCACGCATATAAAGGATTTATAGTGAAAGACTTTGTTTTAACGGGTTAACTTGTTGTGGTTGTGGTTGTTGTTGTTGTTGTTATTTCGTTGTGTTTCCCTTCTCCCCTGCGGAGTCTCTCACCGCGCGTGCTCCTCGCGACCCACGTGCACGCGCCCAGCTCTCGTCGCGGGGAAACGCAACGAGGCAGTGGCCGTCTGGAACACTCTTCTCCTCCGACATTGGGAGGCGACGGGGAGTTTTGCCGTGCGCTTTTAAATCGACCGCTCTTTGTGCTCGTTGTTGTTGTCCTTCGCCCTGCCGCTTCCGATTAGCGCGGGTTGGCTACGTACGGTGCGAAAGAAGTTCTACATACATACAGACATGCCCCGATTTATCTTCGTTCCATAGCTGTACTTTGTTTCATCGCTTCTGTCTTGTTTGACGACGCACGTCACTCTCACGAAACGAGACGCTTTCTCCTCCTCTCTCCTGGCGAGGACACGGCACTTCTAAAATAAACCACCCTGCTTGAACAAGTGTGGTCTGTGCAGGTGTGACCTTGACCAGGTGTGACCTTGACCAGGTGTGACCTTGACCAGGTGTGGCCTTGACCAGGTGTAGTCGGTCCAGGTGTGACCTTTACCAGGTGTGGGTTGTACAGAAATGGCCTTGACCAAGTGTGCCTTTAGCCAGGTGTGGGTTCATCTTCTTGGTTCTTTCGGTAAAGTCACGTAGAAGGGAAATAATAAAATAATAAAAATAAAACATAATAAAATACAGACTGTCTTTCCGACGCCTGTTCTTCACCTGAGGACGGCTGCTTGCGTGTGGCCGAAACGTCGTGAGAATTATTTATTATGTTTTATTTGTATTATTTTATTATTTCCCTTCTACGTGACTTTACCGAAAGAACCAAGAAGATGAATCCCTGCAGTCACGAAAGCTTTAAATCGAAATTCAGGTTTGGGTTGTACAGGAATGGCCTTGACCAGGTGTAATCAGTCCAGGTGTGTCCCTTCACCAGGTGTGTGTGTTGCCTGTGGTAGGGAAGCAGCTGGGGCAGGTGGGGGGTAGGGCGGTGTTCGAACAGAGGCGTGGCAGGTGCCTACCTGGTGGCGCGTGACGAGCGACGCAAAGACGCCCACGTCCTCCGCCCCGGGCAGGAAGACCGAGATGAGCGCGTCGTGAGCGGCCGTGCTGCGTTCACGCGCACGCAGAGTCACGGCGCAAGCCCCCGCCGGTCAGTGGCGGTCAGTCGCTGCGTGCCCGGTGCTCGAGGTCTAACGGCGAGGGCGGTGAGCCGTCGGTGGGGGGATCGCGCGGGGTGACCGGCAAATCGTGCTCGGCACGCCCGGTGCCACCGTTGCCACCTTAGGGGCAATCGCTATGGGTCTCTGTGTGAGTCTGTGGGTCGCTGTGTGAGTCTGTGGGTCTCTGTGAGTTTATGGGTCTCTGTGTGAGTCTGTGGGTCTCTGTGTGAGTCTATGGGTCTCTGTGTGAGTCTGTGGGTCACTGTGTGAGTCTATGGGTCTCTGTGTGAGTCTATGGGTCTCTGTGTGAGTCTATGGGTCTCTGTGTGAGTCTATGGGTCTCTGTGTGAGTCTATGGGTCTCTGTGTGAGTCTATGAGTCTCTGTGTGAGTCTACGGGTCTCTGTGTGAGTCTATGGGTCTCTGTGTGAGTCTATGGGTCTCTGTGTGAGTCTATGGGTCTCTGTGTGAGTCTATGGGTCTCTGTGTGAGTCTATGAGTCTCTGTGTGAGTCTACGGGTCTCTGTGTGAGTCTATGGGTCTCTGTGTGAGTCTATGGGTCTCTGTGAGTCTATAGGTCTCTGTGTGAGTCTATGGGTCTCTGTGTGAGTCTATGGGTCTCTGTGTGAGTCTATGGGTCTCTGTGTGAGTCTGAGTCTCCACATGAGTCTACATGGTCTCCGTGTGAGTCTACAGGTCTCCGTTTGAGTCTATGGATCTCCAAATTAGTCTATGAGTCTCCGTGTGAGTCTACAGGGCCTCTGTGTGAGTCTACGGGTCTCCTTGTGAGTCTACAGGGTCTCCGTGTGAGTCTACAGGGTCTCCGTGTGAGTCTACGGGTCTCCGTGTGAGTCTACAGGGTCTCCACATGAGTCTCTGGGTATCCATAGAGACCCATAGACTCACAAGGAGACCCATAGAATAACAAGGAACCGCCTAGACTCACCTATACCCGTAGACTCAGAAGGATATCCATAGACTCACACGGAGACCCACATAGGCCCACAGTCTCTCTAGCCCCGTGCTATATCCAACCGCGTGGCGTTGCGCCGTTGCGTAACGAGGCCCCACCGCCACTGATGTGCGCCGTGCGGGGAGGGGCTGCAGCAGAGACCCCCCCCCACCCCACCGTGTCACCCCTACGCCGCGCACGTCCCGACTTACGAGTTCGACTCCACGCAGCTGAGCGGCAGCACGAGGAGGAGTAGGAGGAACGGCCACACGTCTGCCCTGGTAGCCATGGCGTGAGTCTCCGTGTCCGTGTGGCTCCCCGCTGGGTTCCGGCTCTGAGTCCTGGACTGGAGCCTGGATCTCGGTGGGCAGGCGCAGGGCAGAGACGTGCGATTCGCTCCCCTCGCAAACGTTAATCATTAAGCTGCCCCGCAGAGCACGCGGACTCGTTCCCTGAATCCACACACGTGCACAGGGTTTATTCTGTGTGTGTCAATCCGAGTCTGGGGGGGTGGTGGTGGTTAGGGCGCTGCGCTAAGAACCCGGTCCACCCGAGTTTGATTCCCGCTCACGGCCAACATTAGTGGTGTTCATCTGAACCGGGTCCTGGGTGTTGAACTCGGGACGCGTAGTTAACGAGAGAGGGCCTGTGCCTCGACACATTCGGGGCCGTGATCCCAATGATTTGCTCGGTGAGACGCTAAACGTCACGGCTGGTCCAGAGGTCTTCTTTGGCGTTGGACCAATGCTGCTGCTAAGATGCACTCCCAGAAAGTCGTGTGGCTGTCGGATGTGTAAAAAACAACAACGACTTGCATTGTTTCTAGATTTGAAGGTTTCGTGACTGCAAGGATTCATACTCTTTTTTTCGGTAAAGTCACGTAGGTAAAAAAGAAATAATATAATTGGAAAAATAATAGAAATAAAATAATAAATTACGACGTTTCGGAGGCAACACAAGTCTCCGTCATCAGGTGGGACCGTCACAGCCTTGAGACAGTAAATTTAGCTGTGACGGTCCCACCTGATGACGGGGACTTGTGTTGCCTCCGAAACGTCGTGATTTATTATTTTACTTCTATCATTTTTAAATATTATTTATGAATTATTTTTTAACTCCTTGCATGTTGAACGTGGAGGGGATATACGCGTGAACGATTCGAATTGTTCGCTCGGTCACGCTGGCGTTCATATTCTGTTTGCTGAACAAAGTTCGTGGCTATTCTGGGTCTCCCCTAGGTGGACTCGGCATCGAATGAGTGAGTAGCGGTTTTGCGCTGTGTTAAACCTCTGCCCTGTGGAGACAAAATGCGGCCGGGCGCAGTGCTTGACCACGCCACACAGGGAGAGTCACAGGGAGACACAGGGGGGTGGCATAGGGGGCACAGGGAGATACGGGGGGTGGCATAGGGGGCACAGGGACACACGGGGGGGCACGGGGGCACGAGGGGGGCACGGAGGGACACGGTGGGGGTACAGAGGGACGCGGGGGGCACGGGGAGACACAGGGCGGACATAGGCAGGACACGGGGGAAGGGGATTTGGGGGGGGGGGTGGTCTTGGTGGTCTCCCTCTCGGTGGGGAGAGGAATGCGCGTTGTGTTTGCAGACAGATAGGGCCCAGCGGAGCTTGGTTTGGAGTGGTGGCGGTGGTGGAGGGGGGACGATGATAAACAGGTCAAACTCCATCATCAAAGTCAACACTGAGAGTCCAGACGGAACCCGCTCACTGACCTCCCCCCCCCGCCCCTGTCCTTCCACTCCTCTCCACCAGAACACCAACGCAATGTTTGTGTGTGGGGCTCACAGCGCTTCGTGGGGCGAGGATTCCACCTTTTTTTTTCCACTGGCACATCCAAGCTGCGCCAGCACGGGTTCGTTTTTCCCACTGCTTATTTGTCGTGCCGCGCCGAGCTGCACGGTTGTTGTTGTTGTTTTTTATATTAAAATATTTCACCTGCGAAATGCCTTCAGATTAAATAATGGTGTCCAGTGTAAGACGTCTTAATCTGACCGGCGGCCCAGTAGAGGCAGGTTCGGCCTAATGATGAGTGAATTGAGTGCCAATGTCAGTCGTCAGTTGTCACGTGTAAGCCATCAGCAGGAACGGCTCGGCTCGTGCAGTGGAAAAGCAAGCCGTGCCACTTTGACCCGTGCCATTCTCGCTCGGCACAGCTCGGATGTGTGTGCCAGTGGAAAAAAAAATAATCCTTGGCGTCGCTCGCCATTGCTGGAGTCCGTTTCCATTGTTGTTGGTTATCGATGTGGCAAACTTACAGCTTTGGGAGTAAACAAACCGAGCCCATCAGGAGTCCTTGTGCAATGGGCTAACCGCTGTGCCACCCACACGAGCCAAAGACAAAGATCCCCCGTGTAGCCTTGGACTGTGTTGGGGGCAAGTGCTGTGTGTGACGTTTAAAAACGGAGTAGTGTGCTTTCGCGACTAATATAATCCATGAAAGGGTTTTTTTGGGGGGTTAGATCGCGTACATATATAAATGTGTCGTTAAACCCGCCACTACCCGGCGATAGCCACTCAGTAAGGTTCGTCATATTATTTGCGTCTTACGGTAAAGTCACGTAGATAGGTTCAAATAAAATAACAAAAAAATTACAAAAAAACTACGACGTTTCGATGGCAACACAAGCGTTCTTCCTGACGACGAACGCTTTTGTTGCCATCGTAACGTCGTAGATTTTTGTTATTTTTTTGTTATTTTCTTTGAAGCTATCCCCATGGCTTTACCGAAAGACCCAAAGAATATGAATTCCTGCAGTCACGAAAGCTTCAAGTCAACATTTAAGGGTTGTCACGTGAACAAGACGTGCTAATTAATGTCATCTTGTCCAACCCATGTGAAACTAGGCTCTAAGGAAAGCTGTCTCGGGTGTGAACCAATCAACTTCAAGGACAGTGCATACATTATCAGAGTTATGTTTTATGTTTGCATTATGACTGCAGGTATTGTGGTCTATGCAAACATGACTCCTTGTAAAAAAGGTGTCAGTTTTGTTGCCAGATAAAAGGGTAAAAAACAATTATCATATGGACAACCTATGAAGGCTGGCACGACGGGCTTGGTGGAGCCAGCACCACACCGGACCACCTTTGTGTTCCCGGCACTGACGTTGACACATCATTACCAGGCACTCGAAGCTGAGTCGACCGCTGAAGGAGGGAGGAGGGAGAGGGTGCAAAGATGATCGCCACTGTGATTGGTCGAGGCTGCGAATCAAACCCGGGTGACATCGGCTGCGATGCGCTCACCACAAAGACGCGCTCGCAAGAACGGAAACAGGTGCTTGATGTTGGCATCAGCCGTATCACTTCCCTCCACCTCCCCATCCACCCTCAACTCTTCCCGCATTTAGACATCGCTACGAGACTCTGCATAAACGTTGGAGAAAGCGGTGTTGTTTTTTGCGGGGTGGTGGGGGAGAGTTTCCTCCCTTAAACTCACCGGGTGACAACTCGCAGGAGGCCAGAGAAGCCGACGCAATTCCTGTGAAATTTATTTCATGGGCTGCGCCTTGTGTCGGCGTGGAGATCACGGCGCGTTCCGGCTGCCTGGTCGGGTTGACGGGGAGCGTTGCGTCTCGGAAGGTCTCCGGTTTATCTTTTTGGTTCTTTCGGTAAAGTCACGTAGAAGTGAATTAATAAAATAATAAAAAAATTATTTAATAAAATCATTCTCACGACGTTTCGGCCACAACGCAAGCAGCCGTCCTCAGGTGAAGAACAGGTCTGTCGAGAAGACAGAGTCTGAATCTGTTATCCTAGTGGAGACTCTGTCTCCCCGACAGACCTGTTCTTCACCTGAGGACGGCTGCTTGCGTTGTGGCCGAAACGTCGTGAGAATTATTTTATTATGTTAAATTTTTATTATTTTATTATTTCCCTTCTACGTGACTTTACCGAAAGAACCAAGAAGATGAATCCCTGCAGTCACGAAACCTTTAAATCGAAATTTGGTCTCCGGTTTGTCTGCGACAGTGGCGGCCTGATTGTGACAACAACAACAACAGCAACAACAACAACAGCAACAACAGCAGCAGCCATTCTCCACTAAGTGGCGGCGACGTGGCACCTTACAAACACTACCACCCGCAACATCACCCATCACCAATAACACCACAACATCGCCCACCACCACCCGCCACTACCCACCACCAACACCACCACAACCATCACCCACCACCACCCACCACCACCGCCACCACCCGCCACCAACACACCACAAGCATCGCCCATCACCACCACCACCATCGCCACTACCCACCACCAACACCACCACAACCATCACCCACCACCAGCCACCACCACCGCCACCACCCACCACCAACACCACCACAACCATCACCCACCACCACCACCACCACCGCCACTACCCATCACCAACACCACCACCACAACCACCACCCACCACCACCACCACAACCATCACCCACCACTCACAGCTAAAGATGCCTGCGCAGAGTAAACGTTCACCTGTTAACCATCGCGCGGTACAAATTCTGGGCATCTGTGTACAAAACACAAGCGCTCTACATCTCATCGGAATCCCTGCAGTGTAAATAAATAAATATTCTGACTCTGTACGGAGAACCAGTCCACCGTGACCGCGACACGTCGAGTCGGAGTTGAGCAATTAACTCCGGAAGAACCTGTCGCCCCGACTTCCACAATTCGCGTGTGCGCGCACCTGCCACTCGGTCACGATTGCGTAATGCGTTGTGCCATCGAGCACTGCGGGTTCTCAACCCGGGGGTGGTTGGGGGGTACGTGGGCCTGGGGGGAGGGGGGGGCACACGCATCAATGCCCAGGGGGTGGTGACGGATGCGGTGATTTATGAATGTGTGGTATTATTATTCAGACGCTGTCTTTCCGACAGACCTGTTCTTCACCTGAGGACGGCTGCTTGCGTTGTGGCCGAAACGTCGTGAGAATTGTATTTTATTATTTTTATTATTTTATTATTTCCCTTCTACGTGACTTTACCGAAAGGACAAAGAAGATGTCTCAGTCACGAAAGCTTTAAATCGAAATTTCTTATTTTATTATGTTTTATTTTTATTATTTTATTATTTCCCTTCTATGTGACTTACCGAAAGGACCAAGAAGATGAATCCCTGCAGTACGAAAGCTTAAATAGAAAATTATTATTATTTGTGGATATCGCGCGCGTGAGAGTTGATCGGTCACGGAGCTTTGAGTCTGCCGTGAGCAGATGACGACGACGATATTCCAATGCGCGTTTGGGCACTAGAACTAGTTCAAAACAAAACGGCAAATAACTTGATAAACTCATTGTGGCAAACAATTGTTTCGGTTTTACAAGAGACATGGCGTGATCTTCTTGGTTCTTTCGGTAAAGTCACGTAGAAGGGAAATAATAAAATAATAAAAATAAACATAATAAAATACAATTCTCACGACGTTTCGGCCACAACGCAAGCAGCCGTCCTCGGGTGAAGAACAGGTCTGTCGGAAAGACAGCGTCTGAATGAACACCACCAAGCTTGGCAGCGTATATTTAAGCTGGTTAGGGAGGAAGGGCGCCTTGACAAAGAATTTGCATATCAACAGAATAATTTAGCATATTTATGGCAAATGTAGATATGGGATTAGTCACATCTTGTGGAATGCGTAGGAGGGGNTCATAATATATTATGCTCGTGTATTATGTAGGACTGGCAGCAACAAACAGAAGAGGTGGGTTAGCAGTAATAAAGGGAAATAATTTTAATAGTAGGAGCTGCAGCAGCTAACCACCACGTAAAAAACTAAAATATAAACTACATCAATATCATCAATATACTAAATATACTCTCCAATAAGCTGAGCTACTACATGGCGTTGTTTTTTTAAATTCGCCTGCAGCTACTTGGCGAGTTGAGATACACCTCGCAAAAATCCCACAAACGGGTTTGCAATATTGACGTTTCTTCATTCATTCGTGCGTAACGCGCGTTCGTGTATTGCTCGGAACGTGTTGGGAGTAGTGCGAGGGGCGTGTGTGGGTGAGGTTACTCGGCTGCAAGGCCGTAGCTATAATATATATTCAAATATATATTCAAAAAATATATATTCTAAAAATATACAAAAAATGTCCCCCACAATATGTTGCTATAAAATAGATTTCTGTTTATATGCTTGTGGTTATGGTTGTAATTTATTAATCCCTCATCTCTGCCATTACATACAATGAAACAAGAAAAGGTAAAAAAAGAAAAAAACAGAGCAATGTAGTACAATACACTATTAGACATTATTGTAAAACATAAATAAACCCCCGAAAAAGAGGGCGCGGGGGGGGTCCCCCACGACATCTCTCGCTCGCCCTTCCGTTGCGGGCCGCGTCTGTGACGTTTCGGGTCCCTGACCCAGCCCAGATCGGCTAGCCCCCCCCCTCGCCTTTCCTTATTCCTCTTTTGTTGCTGGGGGGTTGGGGAGGGGGCGAGTCGCTGTCGCGTCGACCATATATAGCGTGGAGGGGGTGTCCGTGGAGGCAGACCGGGCTCCGCGTGACGGGACCCAGGGAACGCGACGCCACTCGACTGCCCTGCGATGGACAGGGACCACGGGACAAACAGCGAGACGGTGAGGGATCAGCAGCGCAGCGGAAAAAACAACCCCACCTCCTGCCCCTATTCTAGATTTGAAGCTTTCGTGACTGCAAGGATTCATATTCTCAGGGTTTTTCGGTAAAGTCACGTAGGTAAAAACATTAAAATTAATAAAAGTAAAATAAAATAAAAATCACGACGTTTCGGAGGCAACACAAGCTTCCGTCTTCAGGTGGAACCGTCACAGCCACGACAGCGTATCAAGTAAATGAGAGATTGCAGGAGCTACCACTCAGTTTATATGAGTGGAGTTTGTGTGTAGGTTGGACCCAACTGAAGACGCTTCGTCGGCTACAGACGTATGGGGGTGGGTGGGGCAAATGCGGTGGTCCTCACTCGTGCCGCATGGCACCAAAGGGTACCTGGGTTCAATTCCCGACTCAAGGTGCCTTGGCTGTGTGGAGTTTGAGTTCTAGCCCCTGTTCTGTAGGGTGTGAGAGTGAGTGGAGTTTGTCTGTTCTAGGTCCTGTTCTGTAGGGTGTGAGAGTGAGTGGAGTTTTTGAGTTCTAGCCTCTGTTCTGTAGGGTGTGAGAGTGAGTGGAGTTTGTGTGTTCTAGCCCCTGTTCTGTAGTGAGTGAGAGTGAGTGGAGTTTTTGAGTTCTAGCCTCTGTTCTGTAGGGTGTGAGAGTGAGTGGAGTTGTGTGTTCTAGCCCCTGTTCTGTAGTGAGTGAGAGTGAGTGGAGTTTTTGAGTTCTAGCCTCTGTTCTGTAGGGTGTGAGAGTGAGTGGAGTTTGTGTGTTCTCTACCCCTGTTCTGTAGGGAGTGAGAGTCACTTGATACAGCTATCGTGCTGTGACGGTTCCACCTGAAGACGGAGGCTTGTGTTGCCTCCGAAACGTCGTGATTTTTATTTTATTTTTATTTTACTTATATTAATTTTAAAATTTTACCTACGTGACTTTACCGAAAAAACCTAAGAAGAAGAGTGAGTGGAGTTTGTGTATTCTAGTTCCTGTTCTGTAGGGTGTGAGAGTGAGTGGAGTTTGTGTGTTCTTAGCCCCCTGTTCTGTAGGGTGTGAGAGTGAGTGGAGTTTGTGTGTTCTTAGCCCCCTGTTCTGTAGGGTGGGAGAGTGAGTGGAGTTTGTGTGTTCTAGCCCCTGTTCTGTAGGGTGTGAGAGTGAGTGGAGTTTGTGTGTTCTACCCATGTTCTGTAGGGTGTGAGAGTGAGTGGAGTTTGTGTGTTCTACCCATGTTCTGTAGGGTGTGAGAGTGAGTGGAGTTTGTGTGTTCTACCCATGTTCTGTAGGGTGTGAGAGTGAGTGAAGTTTGTGTGTTCTTAGCCCCTGTTCTGTAGGGTGTGAGAGTGAGTGGAGTTTGTGTGTTCTAGTCCCTGTTCTGTAGGGTGGAGAGTGAGTGGAGTTTGTGTGTTCTAGCCCCTGTTCTGTAGGGTGTGAGAGTGAGTGGAGTTTGTGTGTTCTAGCCCCTGTTCTGTAGGGTGTGAGAGTGAGTGGAGTTTGTGTGTTCTACCCATGTTCTGTAGGGTGTGAGTCACGAACGTTCTAAAATTAAGATTGAACCACTTCTACGGGGAAGTTTTAAACTTATCTTCTTTTTTTCTTCTCTCAGACTACTTGTTCTCTCTGCCTGTGTCCTCTCTTTGGAATGTTCACACTTAAATTCTAACTTAGCAATCTTTGAAATACGTAATCAACCAGGCTATGCGTTAATTGTGTGTTGACCGACCCTCTGTGTTGTATTACATTACATTTCGATATTTTACTAGGTTATTTAATTTTAGTGTGTCCTTCTCCTGATTTTCAGGCTTGCTTGCCGTGTCATCGCACTTGCAGCAACACGTTTGGTTGTCCACTCATTGATATGCTAATTTTTTCTCTAACCCCCCTCCCTCTCTCTGCGTCCGCCCTCTGTCTATTTAAGGCCACCCACAGAGACGACCACCTCTCTCTGTTACCTGTGTTGCTCTCTCTATGTATCTTGGTGATATCTGTCTGCTAATATGTCTGTCTATAGTTTTCTGGTTAGATTTTATGTCGCTATTTCATTATACCTGATGATGATTGCTTGTGTTGCAATCGAAACGTCGTATTCTATTATTTAATTTATTATTTTATCTTTAGACGTGACTTAACCGAAAGAAACAAATAATAATGTGAGTGAGTGGAGTTTGTGTGTTCTAGCCCCTGTTCTGTAGGGTGTGAGAGTGAGTGGAGTTTGTGTGTTCTCTACCCTGTTCTGTAGGGTGTGAGAGTGCGTGGAGTTTGTGTGTTCTAGCCCCTGTTCTGTAGGGTGTGAGAGTGAGTGGAGTTTGTGTGTTCTTAGCCCCCTGTTCTGTAGGGTGTGAGAGTGAGTGGAGTGTGTGTGTCCTAGCCCCTGTTCTGTAGAGTGTGAGAGTGAGTGGAGTTTGTGTATTCTAGTTCCTGTTCTGTAGGGTGTGAGAGTGAGTGGAGTTTGTGTGTTCTAGCCCCTGTTCTGTAGGGTGTGAGAGTGAGTGGAGTTTGTGTGTTCTAGCCCCTGTTCTGTAGGGTGTGAGAGTGAGTGGAGTTTGTGTATTCTAGTCCCTGTTCTGTAGGGCGTGAGAGTGAGTGGAGTTTGTGTGTTCTAGCCCCTGTTCTGTAGGGTGTGAGAGTGAGTGGAGTTTGTGTGTTCTTAGTCCCTGTTCTGTAGGGTGTGAGAGTGAGTGGAGTTTGTGTGTTCTTAGCCCCCTGTTCTGTAGGGTGTGAGAGTGAGTGGAGTGTGTGTGTTCTAGCCCCTGTTCTGTAGGGTGGAGAGTGAGTGGAGTTTGTGTGTTCTAGCCCCTGTTCTGTAGGGTGTGAGAGTGAGTGGAGTTTGTGTGTTCTAGCCCCTGTTCTGTAGGGTGTGAGAGTGAGTGGAGTGTGTGTGTTCTAGCCCCTGTTCTGTAGAGTGTGAGAGTGAGTGGAGTTTGTGTGTTCTAGCCCCTGTTCTGTAGGGTGTGAGAGTGAGTGGAGTTTGTGTGTTCTCTACCCCTGTTCTGTAGGGTGTGAGATTGAGTGGAGTTTGTGTGTTCTTAGCCCCCTGTTCTGTAGGGTGTGAGAGTGAGTGGAGTTTGTGTGTTCTAGTCCCTGTTCTGTAGGGCGTGAGAGTGAGTGGAGTTTGTGTGTTCTAGTCCCTGTTCTGTAGGGTGTGAGAGTGAGTGGAGTTTGTGTGTTCTACCATGTTCTGTAGGGTGTGAGAGTGAGTGGAGTTTGTGTGTTCTAGCCCCTGTTCTGTAGGGTGTGAGAGTGAGTGGAGTTTGTGTGTTCTAGCCCCTGTTCTGTAGGGTGTGAGAGTGAGTGGAGTTTGTGTGTTCTAGCCCTGTTCTGTAGGGTGTGAGAGTGAGTGGAGTTTGTGTGTTCTACCCATGTTCTGTAGGGTGTGAGTCACGAACGTTCTAAAATTAAGATTGAACCACTTCTACGGGGAAGTTTTAAACTTATCTTCTTTTTTNCTTCTCTCAGACTACTTGTTCTCTCTGCCTGTGTCCTCTCTTTGGAATGTTCACACTTAAATTCTAACTTAGCAATCTTTGAAATACGTAATCAACCAGGCTATGCGTTAATTGTGTGTTGACCGACCCTCTGTGTTGTATTACATTACATTTCGATATTTTACTAGGTTATTTAATTTTAGTGTGTCCTTCTCCTGATTTTCAGGCTTGCTTGCCGTGTCATCGCACTTGCAGCAACACGTTTGGTTGTCCACTCATTGATATGCTAATTTTTTCTCTAACCCCCCTCCCTCTCTCTGCGTCCGCCCTCTGTCTATTTAAGGCCACCCCACAGAGACGACCACCTCTCTCTGTTACCTGTGTTGCTCTCTCTATGTATCTTGGTGATATCTGTCTGCTAATATGTCTGTCTATAGTTTTCTGGTTAGATTTTATGTCGCTATTTCATTATACCTGATGATGATTGCTTGTGTTGCAATCGAAACATCGTATTCTATTATTTAATTTATTATTTTATCTTTAGACGTGACTTAACCGAAAGAAACAAATAATAATGTGAGTGAGTGGAGTTTGTGTGTTCTAGCCCTGTTCTGTAGGGTGTGAGAGTGAGTGGAGTTTGTGTGTTCTACCCCTGTTCTGTAGGGTGTGAGAGTGAGTGGAGTTTGTGTGTTCTCTACCCCTGTTCTGTAGAGTGTGAGAGTGAGTGGAGTTTGTGTGTTCTAGCCCCTGTTCTGTAGGGTGTGAGAGTGAGTGGAGTTTGTGTGTTCTAGCCCCTGTTCTGTAGGGTGTGAGAGTGAGTGGAGTGTGTGTGTTCTAGCCCCTGTTCTGTAGAGTGTGAGAGTGAGTGGAGTTTGTGTGTTCTAGCCCCTGTTCTGTAGGGTGTGAGAGTGAGTGGAGTGTGTGTG
The DNA here is from genome assembly GCA_018977245.1 of Lethenteron camtschaticum. Classification (NCBI taxonomy): domain Eukaryota; kingdom Metazoa; phylum Chordata; class Hyperoartia; order Petromyzontiformes; family Petromyzontidae; genus Lethenteron; species Lethenteron camtschaticum. The sequence continues at coordinate 10,504,616 of MU249612.1, read as the reverse complement.
TTCTAGCCCTGTTCTGTAGGGTGTGAGAGTGAGTGGAGTTTGTGTGTTCTCTACCCCTGTTCTGTAGGGTGTGAGAGTGAGTGGAGTTTGTGTGTTCTACCCCTGTTCTGTAGGGTGTGAGAGTGAGTGGAGTTTGTGTGTTCTAGTCCTGTTCTGTAGGATGTGAGAGTGAGTGGAGTTTGTGTGTTCTACCCCTGTTCTGTAGGGTGTGAGAGTGAGTGGAGTTTGTGTGTTCTAGACCCCTGTTCTGTAGGGTGTGAGAGTGAGTGGAGTGTGTGTGTTCTAGACCCCTGTTCTGTAGTGAGTGAGTGGAGTTTGTGTGTTCTAGCCCTGTTCTGTAGGGTGTGAGAGTGAGTGGAGTTTGTGTGTTCTAGCCCTGTTCTGTAGGGTGTGAGAGTGAGTGGAGTTTGTGTGTTCTAGCCCTGTTCTGTAGGGTGTGGAGTGAGTGGAGTTTGTGTGTTCTAGCCCTGTTCTGTAGGGTGTGTGAGTGAGTGGAGTTTGTGTGTTCTACCCTGTTCTGTAGGGTGAGTGAGTGATGGAGTTTGTGTGTTCTACCCCTGTTCTGTAGGGTGTGAGAGTGAGTGGAGTTTGTGTGTTCTACCCCTGTTCTGTAGGGTGTGAGAGTGAGTGGAGTTTGTGTGTTCTACCCCTGTTCTGTAGGTGAGTGAGTGAGTGGAGTTTGTGTGTTCTACCCCTGTTCTGTAGGGCGTGAGAGTGAGTGGAGTTTGTGTGTTCTAGCCCTGTTCTATAGGGTGTGAGAGTGAGTGGAGTTTGTGTGTTCTACCCCTGTTCTGTAGGGTGTGAGAGTGAGTGGAGTTTGTGTGTTCTAGCCCCTGTTCTGTAGGGCGTGAGAGTGAGTGGAGTTTGTGTGTTCTAGTCCCTGTTCTGCAGGGTGTGAGAGTGAGTGGAGTTTGTGAGTTCTAGTTCCTGTTCTGTAGGGTGTGAGAGTGAGTGGAGTTTGTATTCTCACCCCTTCCCCTTGTTCTGCAGTGTGACAGTATGAGTGTATGGAGTATGTATGTTCGTCTTGCCCAGTTATGAATTAATTCACCCACCCGCTCATCCACTCACTCACTCAACCACCCATAAATTAATTCACTTACCCGCTCACCCACCCACTTACAAATGTATCCATTCACTGACACACTAACTCATCCATTCACTCACACACTCATCCATTCACTCACTCACTCATCCATTCACTCGTCCATTCACTCACTCATTCACTCACTCATCCATTCACTCACTCATCCATTCACTCACTCACATTCACTCACTCGTCCATTCACTCACTCATCCATTCACTCACTCACTCATTCACTCACTCATCCATTCACTCACTCACTCATCCATTCACTCACTCATCCATTCACTCACTCACTCGTCCATTTGCCAAGCCACTGGGTAGCTCACCCACCCACTCACTAACTCACCCAGTCGCTAAACCCAACCCACCATCATCACCACCACCACCATCACTACCACCACCATCATCACCATCATCATCACCAACACCATCATCACCACCACCAGCACCATCATCACCACCATCACTACCATCATCATCATCATCACCACCACCACCACCACCACCATCATCATCACCATCATCATCACTATCATCATCACCACCACAATCATCACCACCATCACCACCACCAGCATCACCACCACCATCATCACCACCACCATCACCAGGCTTTTACCGAAAGTCCCACCCTCCGTGCAACAGCCCCGGCAGGAGTGCGCGTGGGACACCGACGACGATGACGCCGCCGCTCACCCCCACGACACTCGCCTGGGGATCCTCCTGCGCACGGAGAGTGCCGAGGGTCGCTCCACCATCCGGCACCGGCTGCTCAGCGTGGTGGACAACGCGCCACGCAGCCAGACGCACCTGCAGTGAGTGACACTCGAATCACGCACACAGACAAAGGCAAAGGTGCCCCGTGTAGCCTCCCGCAGGATGTTGACCGTCCCCGCCGCACCTCCGGTGAGCGCGGTTGGCTACGTGTGGTGCGAAAGAAGTTCAACATACAGACTCACACAGAGACCCATAGACTCACACAGAGACCCATAGACTCACAGAGAGACCAATAGACTCACACAGAGACCCATAGACTCACACAGAGACCCATAGACTCGCACAGAGACCCATAGACTCACACAGAGACCCATAGACTCACACAGAGACCCATATACTCACACAGAGACCCATAGACTCACACAGAGACCCATAGACTCACGGAGAGACCAATAGACTCACACAGAGACCCATAGACTCACACAGAGACCCATAGACTCGCACAGAGACCCATAGACTCGCACAGAGACCCATAGACTCACACAGAGACCCATAGACTCACACAGAGACCCATAGACTCACAGAGAGACCAATAGACTCACACAGAGACCCATAGACTCACACAGAGACCCATAGACTCGCACAGAGACCCATAGACTCACACAGAGACCCATAGACTCACACAGAGACCCATATACTCACACAGAGACCCATAGACTCACACAGAGACCCATAGACTCACGGAGAGACCAATAGACTCACACAGAGACCCATAGACTCACACAGAGACCCATAGACTCGCACAGAGACCCATAGACTCGCACAGAGACCCATAGACTCACACAGAGACCCATAGACTCACACAGAGACCCATAGACTCACACAGAGACCCATAGACTCACACAGAGACCCATAGACTCACACAGACCCATAGACTCACACAGAGACACATAGACTCACACCGAGACCCATAGACTCACACAGAGACCCACAGACTCACAGAGAGACCCATAGACTCACACAGAGTCCCATAGACTCACACAGAGTCACATAGACTCACACAGAGTCCCATAGACTCACACAGAGACCCATAGACTCACACAGAGCCCATATACTCACACAGATGCCCATAGACTCAGACAAAGACCCATAAACTCACACAGAGACCCATAGACTCACACAGAGACCCATAGACTCACACAGAGACCCATAGACTCACAGAGACCCATAGACTGACACAGAGACCCATAGACTCGCACAGAGACCCATATACTCACACAGAGACCCACAGACTCACAGAGAGACTCATAGACTCACACAGAGACCCATAGACTCACGGAGAGACCCATAGACTCACACAGAGACCCATAGACTCACACAGAGACCCATATACTCACACATAGACCCATAGACTCACACAGAGAGCCATAGACTCACACAGAGACCCATAGACTCACACAGAGACCCATAGACACACAGAGACCCATAGACTCACACAGAGACCCATAGACTCACACAGAGACCATATACTCACACAGAGACCCATAGACTCACACAGAGACCCATATACTCACACAGAGACCCATAGACTCACACAGAGAGCCATAGACTCACACAGAGACCCATAGACTCACACAGAGACCCATAAACTCACACAGAGACCCATATACGCACACAGAGACCCACAGACTCACACAGAGAGCCATAGACTCACACAGAGAGCCATAGACTCACACAGAGACCCATAGACTCACACAGAGACCCATAAACTCACACAGAGATCCATAAACGCACACAGAGACCCACAGACTCACACAGAGAGCCATAGATTCACACAGAGACCCATAAACTCACACAGAGATCCATATACGCACACAGAGACCCACAGACTCACACAGAGATCCATAAACGCACACAGAGACCCACAGACTCACACAGAGAGCCATAGATTCACACAGAGACCCATAAACTCACACAGAGATCCATATACGCACACAGAGACCCACAGACTCACACAGAGACCCATATACTCACACAGAGACCCATAGACTCACACAGAGACCCATAGACTCAGAGACCCATAGACTCAGAGACCCATAGACTCACAGAGAGACCCACAGACTCACACAGAGACCCGTAGACTCACAGAGAGACTCAGACTCACACAGAGACCCACAGACTCACAGAGAGACCCATAGACTCACACAGAGACCCACAGACTCACAGAGAGACCCGTAGACTCACAGAGACCCATAGACTCACACAGAGACCCACAGACTCACAGAGAGACCCATAGACTCAGAGAGGGGGTAGAGAGAGTTACAAGATTTGAGGATAAGACAACAACAACAACAGACAGAGTGAGTTCATAGAAAGTGTGTAAAAAGATAGTTTAAAAAAATTATGATAGAATATGGTATTGGCATCAGTATGACATAGCCATACCAAGTTTGTAGTCGATAGCACATTGGGAATTGTGTACAAATTCAGTTACAAGATTTATTTTTTGAGGATACAACAGACGAAGTGAGTTAAATAAAATCGTGGAAATAATAATATAAAGAGAAGGAGGAGGCGAGACGCTGATGCCCCCCCNTCCTCCACCCCCCCGACCCCTCCGCCCTCTCCCCTCCCTCCCTCCCTCCTCCCCCTCCTCCCCCTCCTCCTCCTCTCCTCTCTTCCCTCCTCCCCNTCCTCTCCCCCCCTCCCTCCCTCCCCTCCACCCCCTCCACCCCCGCCCCCTCCACCCCCCGCCCCCCCCNTTCCGCCCCTCCACCCCCCGCCCCCTCCCCCACAGGGACGGGGACCTGGTGCTGATGATCGGCCAAGCGGACACGAGCTCCATGAGTCACGAGAAGCTCAGCGCCAAGATGCAGCGACACGCCAAGCAGAGTTTGGTGGGGAGCTCCCTCGTCATTCATTCACTCCCTCCTTCACTCCCTCCCTCACTCCTTCATTAACTCCCTCGTCCTTCACTCCCTCCTTCACTCGTCATTCACTCCTTCTTTCACTCCCTCCTTCACTCCCTCCTTCACTCCCTCGTCCTTCATTCACTTGTCAATCACTCCTTCCATCTCTCACTCCCTCTCTCACCCGCTCACTCACTCACCCACACCTCACACACTCACCCACTCACACACTCACTCACACACTCACCTACTCACACACTCACCCACCCACTCACCCGCTCACCCACCCACCCACTCACCCACCCACTCACCCACCCACCCACTCACCCANTCACCCACCCACCCACTCACCCACTCACCCACCCATTCACCCACTCACCCACCCACTCACCCACTCACCGCTCACTCACCCACTCACTCACCCACCCACTCACCCACCACTCACTCACCCACCACTCACCCACTCANTCACCCACTCACTCACTCACCCACTCACCCACCCACTCACCCACCCACTCACCCACCCACTCACCCACTCAACCACCCACTCAACCGCCCACTCACCCGCTCACCCACCCGCTCACTCACCCACTCACCCACCCACCCACTCACCCACCCACTCACCCACTCACTCACCCACCCACTCACCCACCCACTCACCCACCCACCCACCCACTCACCCCTTACTCTCTCGCCCTGCAGCTGATCCACCGTCCTGGCAAGCACCACGACGGGAGAACACAGAATGTGGCCGACCCCAAGGTCCAGAAGTCGAGCCCATCCCACGGCTCCCCGGCCACCCTGGAGTTGATCAGCCGTCACAACATCGCCATGCCCGCCGACCTGACGCTCACCAACGATCAGGACGCGGGCTGCTCGGCCAAGGAGACGCGGGACCCGAGGAGGCGAGACTCGTGGACCGGGAGCGCTCGGACCGCAGGGCCGTGTACCGCCGCCCGGGCGAGCCGGGTCACGTGGGGGGGAGACGGGGGGTCACGTGTGGGGGAGACGGTGGGAGACGCGGGGGGGAGACGGGGAGATGGAGCGCAGGTGAGTCGAGCTCAGAGGTCGCAAACGGGTTTTGATTCCTTACCCGTACTCGGCCGCACCAGGGTCGCAAACGGGTACCCGGCCGTACCCTACCCCGTACCCAGCCGGGTACGGGTATCGGGTACCTGATTGCTACCTCTGGGATGAAGCCATGTTGCAGGCGCGGGTGGGTTGATTCTAGAAACTTGAATTGTGAGAAGAGACAAGACGTTGGGAAATAAGAGACAAACGGTGACTCACCAGTGACTCACGGCCTACCCGTACCCGGCCGCACCAGGGTCGCAAACGGTACCCGTACCCGGCTGTACCCGTACCCTACCCGGCCGGTATCGGGTAGGGTACGGGTATCGGGTACCTGATTGCGACCTCTGGGATGAAGCCATGTTGCAGGCACGGGTGGGTTGATTCTAGGAACTTGAATTGTGAGAAGAGACAAGACGTTGGGAAATGAGTGACAAACGGTGACTCACCAGTGACTCACAGCCTACCCGTACCCGTACCCGGCCGCACCAGGGTCGTAAACGGGTACCCGTACCCTACCCGTACTCCCCGCTCTAATTAATTATATTTCTATTTAAAGCTTTCGTGACTGCAGGGATTCATCTTCTTGGTTCTTTCTGTAAAGTCACGTAGAATGGAAATAATAAAATAATAAAAATTATTCAGACACTGTTTCCCCGACAGCCCTGGTCTCCACCTGAGGACGGCTGCTTGCGTTGTGGCCGAAACGTCGTGAGAATTATTGTATTATGTTTTATTTATATTATTTTATTACTTCCCTTCTACGTGACTTTACCGAAAGAACCAAGAAGATGAATCCCTGCAGTCACGAAAGCTTTAAATCGAAACTACTAACTATTTTTAAATTCTTTATATTAAGTTCACTTGCTTGCTTGCTTGCGCGCTTACGACCGTGCTAATCTTTCGGTCGTTTTTTAACCCACTTCCCGTGATCCAATCGAGCTGACATTTTGCACACAGACTCGTTGTGCGTGACAATTTATTTTCGTGAGAATTTTTTTCCAAAATGTTCCACTTTTTAGGAAAAAACATTTTTCATATTTAATTCAAAATATCAATGTGATAAAAATGAAACTCTTACTCAAGAAAAACAGAAATGAATAATAAAATAACACCGATGCCACGCATATAAAGGATTTATAGTGAAAANCTTTGTTTTACGGGTTAATTTTTTATTTGTCTACCAGGTGAGGCCCCGACTGAGCCATGCGGCTCTTTAGCCGAAGCGAGCTGGCGATGACCAACGGTAGCTCAGAGGAGCGACCTATCCTCATCACGTGGACATGTATAGCAGCCCAATGCTCTAGACGTGCGATGTTCATTCTAAATGTGGAGGGAAAAAATTAACCCGTAAAAACAAAGTTTTTCACTATAAATCCTTTATATGCGTGTTCAATGGGCCACAACCCAACCCACATTGGTCTTTGAAACGGGCGGCTAGAGTCCTCTCGTCCTCTGGCTTGAGATGGCTTGCCACCTATGGGTCAGATGATTGCCTGCCACCATTAAGCAATTGGTAATTAAATATTTTTTAAAAAAATTCCTTGAAAGTGTAAAATTTTGGAAAAAATTTTCACGAAAATAAATTGTCACGCACAACGAGTCTGTGTGCAAAATGTCAGCTCGATTGGATCACGGGAAGTGGGTTAAAAAACGACCGAAAGATTTGCACGGTCGTAAGCGCGCAAGCAAGCAAGCAAGCGAACTTAATATAAAGGATTTAAAAATACCAGAGGACCCGGTGATACAATCAACTTCCCTTCTACGTGACTTTGCCGAAAGAACCAAGAAGATAATTAAATTTAATTTCTTGGTTTTTTTTGGGGGGGTCCAGCAACGAGACGAAGCAGGAGAAGGAGGAGAAGGAGGGGGGCGAGGACCACGTGCCACCGACGGCTGCCGAGCGATGTGCCGAGAGCGTGGAGGGGGAGAGCGTCTCACTCGTCCTCTACAGTCGCCCCACGCTCACCTCGCGGTATCTGCCCGGTGTGGCGGAGGGTGGACACGGCGGTGGTGGACACGGTGGCGGTGGTGGAGGGACGTGCTTCACCTGTGGCGCGCTCGGACGCTGCGTGGAGCTCGTGGTGGATGTGGAGCAGAGCCGGCACGAGGAGGTGGTGCTCGCCAGTGAGTTGGGAGGCAGTCGTCGTCATCGTCGTCATCGTCGTCATAGTCATCATCGTCGTCATCGTCGTCATCGTCGTCGTCATCGTCGTCATCATCGTCGTCATAGTCATCATCATCGTCGTCATCGTCGTCGTCATCGTCGTCGTCATAGTCATCATCATCGTCGTCATCGTCGTCGTCATCATCATCGTCATAGTCATTATCATCATTGTCATCATCATTGTCATCATCATCGTCATCATCGTCATCATCGTCATCATCATAGTCATCATCATCGTCGTCGTCGTCGTCGTCGTCATAGTCATCATCATCATTGTCATCATCATCATCGTCATAGTCATCATCGTCATCATCGTCATAGTCATCATCGTCATCATCATCGTCATCATCACCGTCATCATCATCGTCATCATCACTGTCATCGTCATCATCATCGTCATCGTCATCATCATCGTCATAGTTATCGTCATCATCATCATCGGCGTCGTCGTCATCATCGTCATCGTCATAGTCATCATCATCGTCGTCATCATCATCATCATCACCGTCACCATCACCGTCATCATCATCATCGTCATCATCATCGTCATCATCATCATCATCGCCATCATCGTCAGCATCGTCATCATCATCGTCATCATCATTATCATCATCATCATCACCGTCACCATCATCAGCAGCAGCAGTAACATCATCATGACCAGCAGCAGTAACATTATCATCATCATCATCACCATCAGCATCATCAGCAGCAGTAACAGCATCATCAGCAGCAGTAACATCAGCATCATCAGCAGCAGCAGTAACATCAGCAGCAGTAACAGCATCATTATCATCATCAGCAGCAGTAACATCAGCATCATCAGCAGCAGCCAGTAAATCATCATCATCATCGTCACCATCAGCATCATCATCAGCAGCAGCAGTAACAGCATCATCATCAGCAGCAGTAACATCATCATCGTCACCATCATCAGCAGCAGCAGCTGCAGCAGCAGCTTCCGCGCCGTGATTACAAACAGCTTAAGTTGTCGGTTATTTATAAGCTGATTATTGTGTGTTTATTGTTGTTGTAATTGTTGTTTGGNTGTTGTTGTTGTGGGGTTGTTGTTGTTTTGTAACAAGACACTCACAGTATGGAATAATGTGCCTGTGGGTTTCTCTCAACATCACAACCGGTGTGCGCTGTGCTCGAACGATTTCCCACGTTTTTGTTACGTGACAAACCTCACTAAAATGATTGTGCCGGGTGGCGGCAGGTTTAACGACACGGTTATATTTACACGATCTAACCCCCACCAAAAAACCTTGCATCATTAAACTCGCCACACAGGGTACTACTATATTTAACAGTCGACCTACGCGACACCCAGGGCAAGTTCAATTACCACCGACCACGTTTTGTGTTATCCGTGACAAAGCTCACTATTTGGCCGTGTCGGTGATGGTTGGTTAACGAAACGTCGACCAGTTACGCCATCTAACCCAACACACACACTATGAGTATGAGACCTCCTTTACCAGTGCAAAATATTGTAGGTTTTTACCCTTTCAACTGGTACAAAAACTGACACCTTTATACAAGGCATCATGTTTGCAATAACCACAACACAAGCAGTCAAAATGCAAACATAAAGAAACAACTCTGATGATGATAATGATATGCACTGTCCTTGAAGTTGATTGGTCCACACCCGAGACAGCTTTTCTTAGAGCCTAGTCTCCATTGGTGTTGGACCAGATGACGCCAAAAGGCGTACAACTCAAAGACAGCGCACTATCAGAGTATTGAGAGCTCGGGTAAGCATTTACACTGAGACCTCCTTTACAGTGGCAAAATATAGTAAAAGTTTTTTACCAGTTGAAAGGGTAAAAACCTACTACTACACACACACACAACACAAACCTGAATTATTGTAACCGATTAATATGGTCGCGACTACGTGTTGGACAGCACCGTACGAACTTTATATTTGTACAAAGTTCACATTTTTAGGAACATTATATTTGGACGAACTTTACGAACGAACTTTATATTCGTACGAACTTTATATTTGCACGAACTTTATATTTCTAATCAACTTTACGTACGAACTTTATATTTGCAACGAACTTTACATTTCTAAGCAACTTTTACGCACGAACTTTTTTTCTTCGTACAAAGTTCACATTCTTACGAACTTCATTGATCCTCATCCCCGTTCCCCTCTTCATTATCGAAACAACGGGAACCCTTCATTGACCGATATCCCCCCCGCCACCGTCCCCCACCGTCCGCCAGGGAAGTGCTGCGTGAATCAGCGACCCCTGACCTCAGCTACTTGGTGTTCAGCCTTGAGCTGGATGAGAGTAACATTGTGCTGTGGACCATGATGGACATGTGCGTGGCTCCACGCAGTCGCCACGCTCAGCCCAAGGCCGAAGCCCGAGAAAGGCGCACCCTCTCAGGTGAGTGACCTGTGTGTGTGTTGTTGTTGTTGTGTGTGTGTTGTTGTTGTTGTGTGTGTGGCTCTGTGTGTGTGTCTCTGTGTGTGGCTCTGTTTGTGTATTGTTGTTGTGTGTGTGGCTCTGTGTGTGTGTCTGTGTGTGTGTGTGGCTCTGTGTGTAGCCCTCTCACAGCCAACACCAGTGACGATTATCTGAACCGGTCCTGGGCCTCCCCTAGGTCGACTCAGCCTCAAATGAGTACCTGGCGCGGTGTGTATTCACCGCCACTGGGGGAGACAAAGGCGGTCGGGCGTGGCGATGACCACCCCAATCGTGGGCCATAGCACCGGCGTTCATGGGCTGCGAACTCGCTCAGCAGCACTTGGTTTGAAGGCTACACGTGGTGGCAACGGGGCATCTCTTGTGTGTGTTGTGTGCGAGTAGCCATGATGATGATGTACCGCTACAAGAGCACCCAGCCGCGTGCCGGGGAGGCCGTGGTGCTGGGATTCTCCAAGACGAGTCGCTACCTGTGCTGCTCGCAAGGTGACAACGCCACCGTGTCGCTCACGCTACAGGTAGGCGCCTCACCTGCACCGGCGCTCGCGCACACACGCACACACACGCGCACACGCCAACACACACACTCATACACACACGCACACACACACGCACGCACACGCACACACACACGCACACGCCAACACACACACATAAACACACACGCACACACACGCGCACACGCACGCACACGCACACACACACGCACACACACACGCACACACACGCACACACGCACACACACGCGCACACACACGCGCACACACACGCACACACCGGCCACACACACGCACACACACACCACACACACGCACACACACACGCACACACACACTCACACACACACCACACACACACACACGCACGCACACGCACACACACAAACTCGGTTCTCTTTCTCACAGCAAAGCAACCGAGAGCACCTGTCCCGGATCTCCGTGGATCAGCCCACGTGGCACTTCGTGTTCTACCGCAGGAGGAGCCTCTGACCAGACCATGAGCTTTGAGTCGGCGGCCTTCCCGGCTGGTTCATGAGCAGCCAGTCGAGCAGAGTTGTGTTTTTGTTCGCATTCCGACTGCAGGTATTGTGGTCTATGCAAGCATGACTCCTTGTAAAAAAGGTTTCAGTTTTGTTGCCAGATAGAAGGGTAAAAAAACAATTATCACAGTGGGCATTATTATGATTCCCCATGCGTGTTCACCCGAGATCGCCTCACCGAGTCTCAAGACTACCTTGCCAGGCTTTCATAGGGCTGGGTAGCGATGTTGGCTGTTGTGCTGCCGTGCAGCTGCTACTGGATGTCATCCAAATTGGGAGATTTTCTGGGTATTGTTCAGCATTGGGATTACTTGAACAATACCTGTTTCACCATGAGACCTCCTTTACCAGTGCAAAATATTGTAGGTTTTTACCCTTTCAACTGGTACAAAAACTGACACCTTTATACAAGGCATCATGTTTGCAATAACCACAACACAAGCAGTCAAAATGCAAACATAAAGAAACAACTCTGATGATGATAATGATATGCACTGTCCTTGAAGTTGATTGGTCCACACCCGAGACAGCTTTTCTTAGAGCCTAGTCTCCATTGGTGTTGGACCAGATGACGCCAAAAGGCGTACAACTCAAAGACAGCGCACTATCAGAGTATTGAGAGCTCGGGGTAAGCATTTACACTGAGACCTCCTTTACAGTGGCAAAATATAGTAGTATAAGTTTTATGTTATTTGCCAGTTGAAAGGGTAAAACCTACTACAATACCAGTTTCACTGTGTGTGTGGGTTTAGCGTGTGTGTGTGTGTCATGTTGCATAGCTGTGTGGTCATGTTCCACAGATGTGTGTATGTGTCTTGGCAAGGCCATAGCCATGGAGTCAATATTGGGAGGGGGACCAAATCTTCCAGGGGGTCTGGGTGGTCCCCCTCCTAGAAAAAATCTAAATTTGAAAACTCATTTCCTGCAATATCCTGCCTAAAATTAAAAAAAATTCACTAACACATGGGATGGACTTTTTATTTATGTTTTACAATAATGTCTAATAGTGTATTGTATGACATTGCTCTGTTTTTTCTTTTTTACCTTTTCTTGTTTCATTGTATGTAATGGCAGAGATTCGGAATTAATAAAGTACAACCATAACCGCAATCATATAAACAGGAATCGATTTAATAGCAACATATTGTGGGGGACATTTTGAGCATATTTGAATATTGTGTATATATTATAATTACGGCCTTGATGTGTGTTCATAGCTGTGTGTATTTGTGTGGCTACCCTCCATGGGCGTGTACGTTCATGCTCCTTAGCTGTGTGTGCTGCGTAGGTGTCCATGTGACATTTATCGAGAAGGCCACAGCGTATCGGCGCAACGGCCTAAAGTCGCCCAATTCAAAACATTGCACCGCAAAAAAATTCATCAACTGGGATCACAGCCACACAACAGCGGCCATCGCCCCCTACTGGCGAACAGAGGCCGCTCGCAGGTACACGTGCTCAGTCACCCTGTGCCGCACAGGGACAGCTGCCACCGGGGCGCCCTTTGAAATGCGTCGCGATAATGAATGGCGTGCGTGTTTGTTGAACTTCTTTCGCACCGTGCGTCCCCGTGCCGTCTCTTCTCCCCTTGACGTCTCCTCCTCCTCCCCTCCCCGTGCCGACTTCTCTCTCCCCACGCCCTCATCCTCCCGCCCCCCACGTCTCTCCGCGCCGTCTCACCCGGCCCCCCCCTCCCCCACGTCTCTCCGCGCCGTCCCCCTGCCACCGTCTTGCGTGAGTCCTAGGCGAGCTCCGGGTCACGCATGGCCCGGAGCGCGATGACTTTCACTGCCTCCATCGTTTCCTGGGAGAGGGCCGAGCGGGGAATTAGCGGGGGACCCCTCCCCCCACCACCCCCCAACACCCCCCACAACAGGGATAAGCCAGACGACCACTCGCTGTGGAACCCACGTGTTGATCTCGGTGAGCGCTATGAACGAACGGTGCTGGCAGGAAGGGCACGGATTTTCAAGAACGGCGCAGGCAGCGTGTAAAGGGTGAGCACACAGGCTCCGTGAATTACAAGACGCAATCGGCGTTTCTGGAAGAGGGGACATCGTGAACCTCTCGTCTCTCAGGCCACCGTCAGAGTAAATGTGAGCCCACGTGACCGACTGACTATCAGTAGCAGTGATGCTGAACTAAAACTGTGAACGTTCCATGATGTAGCTGCTCACCCCGAGCTCTCATTACTCTGATGGTGCGTTGTCTTTGTGCTGTGGACGCCTTTTGGCGTCCTTTGGTCAACACCGTTTGAGACGAGGCTCAAAAGAAAGCTGTCTCTGGTGTGGACCAATCAGTTTCAAGACAATGCATTTATTATCAGAGTAATGTTTTTTGTTTCATTCTGACCACAAGCATTGTGGTTAATGTAAACATGATTCCTTGTAAAAGGTTTCAGTTTGGTGTTTTAACATCTTAACACCTGTTTTGTTGTTATTTACATGATCGGGTAAGGCGCCACTGAGTTACGTGGCACTTTCTCTACCCTACGTGACTTTTCCGAAAGAACCAATGAGTATGGATCCTGCAGTCACGAAAGCTTCAAATCGAGATTTTAAAGTTGAGTTTAGAGCCAGGCTCGACTTTACTGCTGTGTGCGTGTGTGGTGGGGGGAGGAGGGGTGGAGGGAGAGGTGGAGGGAGGGGTGGAGGGAGGGGTAGAGGGAGGGGTGGAGGGGGGTAGAGGGGGGTGGAGTAGGGGTGGAGGGGGGGAGGGAGGGGTGAGGGGTGGAGTAGGGGTGGAGGGAGATGGAGGGAGGGTAGAGGGAGGGGTAGAGGAGGGGTGGAGGGGGGGTTGGGAGGGGTGGAGTGGGGGTTGAAGGGGGTGGATGGGGATGGAGGGGGGGGTAGAGGGGGTGGAGGGGTGGAGTAGGGGTGGAGGTGGTGTGGAGGGGGGAGGATGGAGGGGTAGAGGGAGGGGGTGGAGGGAGGGGTGGAGGGGGGTGGAGGGGGGTGGAGTAGGGGTGGAGGGGGTGGAGGGGGGTGGAGGGAGGGGTGGAGGGGTGGTGGAGGGGGGTGGAGGGGGGTGGAGGGGGTGGAGTAGGGGTGGAGGGGGTGTGGAGGGAGGGGAGGAGGGAGGTGGAGGGGGGTGGAGGGAGGGGTAGAAGGAGGGGTAGAGGGGTCGAGGGAGGGGTAGAGGGAGGGGTGGAGGGGGGGTGGAGGGAGGGTGGAGGGAGGGGTGGAGGAGGGTGGAGGGGGGGTGGAGGTGGAGGGTGAAGGGGGGGAGGGGGGACCTGGCAGGTGGCGCGGATGAGGTGTGCGGGCAGCAGGAAGCCGTATCGTCCCGTGTCGCGCAGCTCGAACGTGAACGAGTACTTGATGCCCAGGTCGTGGCCCAGTCGTCAGAGCCCCCCGCTGCCATGTCTGCTCCACGGGGGGGGGGGCAGGGGTGGGGGTGGTGAGGGGAGGGTCGGGGGTGGGGCTGGGTGGTGGTGGGGGTGGGTGGTGGTGGGGTAGTGGGGGTGGTGGGGCTGGGTGGTGGTGGGGCTGTGTGGTGGTGGGGCTGGGTGGTGGTGGGGATGGATGGTGGTGGGGCTGGTGGTGGTTGGGCTGGGTGGTGGTGGGCTGGGTAGTGGTGGGGGTGGTAGGGGTGGTGGGGCTGGGGCTGGTGGGGCTGGGTGGTGGTGGGGCTGGATGGTGGTGGGGCTGGGTGGTGGTGGGATGGATGGTGGTGGTGGGACTGGGTGGTGGTGGGGCTCTGGTGGTGGTGGGCTAGGGCTGGTGGGGCTGGGTGGTAGTGGGGCTGGGTGGTGGTGGAGCTGGGTGGTGGTGGGCTGGTAGTGGTGGGGGTGGTGGGTGGTGGTGGGCTGGGTGTTGGTGGGGCTGGGTGGTGGTGGGGCTGGTTGGTGGTGGGGCTGGGTGGTGGTGGGGCTGGGTGGTGCTGGGGCTGGGTGGTGGTGGGCTGGGTAGTGGTGGGGGTGGTGGGTGGTGGTGGGGCTGGGTGTTGGTGGGGCTGGGTGTTGGTGGGGCTGGGTGGTGCTGGGGCTGGGTGGTGCTGGGGCTGGGTGTGGTGGGGCTGGGTGGGGTGGTGGTGGCTGGGTGTGTGGTGGGGCTGGGTGGGTGGTGGTGGGGCTGGGTGGTGGTGTGGGGCTGGGTGGTGCTGGGGCTGGGTGGTGGGGGTGTCTGCTCGCCACTCACACAGCATGGGTCCCCCTGCGCCGTGTCTGTACGGCGTCCCGTGCACGCTGCGGAGCGCCTGCACCACCTCCTGCGCCACCAGCTCCTGCAACACACACAGTACACAACACACAGTACACAACACACAGTACACACACAGTACACAACACACAGTACACAACGTACACAACACACACAGTACACACTACACAACACACAGTACACAACACACAGTACACAACACAACACACGGTACACAACACACAGTACACAACACGCGGTACACAACACACAGTACACAACACACAGTACACAACACACACGCAGTACAGAACACACAGTACACAACACAACACACAGTACACAACACACAGTACACAACACACAGTACACAACACAACACACGGTACACANACACACAGTACACAACACACGCAGTACACAACACACAGTACACAACACACAGTACACAACACACACACACAGTACACAACACACAGTACACAACACACGCAGTACACAACACACAGTACACAACACACACACACAGTACACAACACACAGTACACAACACACAGTACACAACACAACACAGTACACACACACACACAGTACACAACACACAGTACACAACACACCGTACACAACACACAGTACACAACACACAGTACACAACACAACACACAGTACACAACACACTGTACACAACACACGCAGTACACAACACACAGTACACAACACAACACACGGTACACAACACACAGTACAAACACACACAGTACACAACACACAGTACACAACACAACACACGGTACACAACACACAGTACACAACACACTGTACACAACACACGCAGTACACAACACACAGTACACAACACACACACGGTACACAACACACAGTACACAACACACAGTACACAACACACAGTACACAACACAACACACGGTACACAACACACAGTACACAACACACAGTACACAACACACACGCAGTACACAACACACAGTACACAACACAACACACAGTACACAACACACACACAGTACACAACACACAGTACACAACACGCAGTACACACACAGTACACAACACACAGTACACAGTACACAACACACAGTATACAACACACACACAGTACACAACACACAGTACACAACACACAGTACACAGTACACAACACACAGTATACACACACACACAGTACACAACACACAGTACACAAACACAGTACACAACACAACACACGGTACACAACACACAGTACACAACACACAGTACACAACACAACACACGATACATAGCAGCACACTGTACACAGCAGCACAGGGCGTGTATGTTGAACTTCTTTCGCACCGTACATAGCCAACCGTCTAATCGGAGGTGCGGGGGAAGGACAACAACACTAAACACACACGTAGACCGAGAAACACCACATCGACAAAAGACACACACAGACACATAGATACACATTCAAAAGACAAAGATTCCTGGTATAGCCTTTAACAGACCTCCTGCATACCAGGCGAGGTAGTTAACATCTCCATTGGGAGAGAGAGACACACACAAACTCCCAAATATACACCAGGTGAGGTATTTAACACCTCCTAGCCACCGTAATGATAAGAGAGAGATAGACGCAAACTCCAAATATACAGCAAATGTCAGGGTCGGGATCGAACCCACGACCCCCCGTACACCAGGCGAGGTAGTTAACATCTCCAGGAGAGATAGACACACACAAATTCTCAATTGTACAGCAGGCGTCAGGGATCGTGATCGAACCCACGACCTCCTGCATACCAGGCGAGGTAGTTAACATCTCCTAGCCACCGTGATGTTGATGATGATGAAAGAGAGACGCAAACTCCAAACATACAGCAGGCGTCAGGGTCGGGATCGAACCCAAGACCTCCCGTACACCAGGCGAGGTAGTTAACATCTCCATTGGGAGAGAGAGAGACACGCAAACTCTCAATATACAACAGGCGTCAGGGTCGTGATCGTCCCCCCAACGACCTCCTGCATACCGGGCGAGGTAGTTAACATCTCCATTGGGAGAGAGAGAGACACGCAAACTCTCAAATATACAGCAGCAGGCGTCAGGGTCGTGATCGAACCACGACCTCCCGTACACCGGGCGAGGTAGTTAACATCTCCATTGGGAGAGAGAGAGACACACAAACTCTCAAATATGCAGCAGGCGTCAGGGATCGTGATCGAACCCACGACCTCCTGCATACCGGGCGAGGTAGTTAACATCTCCATTGGGAGAGAGAGAGACACACAAAATCTCAAATATGCAACAGGCGTCAGGGTCGTGATCGAACCCACGACCTCCTGCATACCGAGCGAGGCAGCTAACATCTCATACCACCGTGATGATGATGAAAGAGAGACACGCAAACTCCAAATTTACAGCAGCAGGTGTCAGGATCGTGATCGAACCCACGACCTCCCGTACACCAGGCGAGGTAGTTAACATCTCCCCGGCCACCGTGACACACAGCGGCGGGGAACACGACTTAGTAATGAGTGAGCCCCCCCACCCCCCTTCCCCGTCACCAGTTGTTCGTGGTGTGCGCTGCGCTGCTCCGTGTACGAGTAGGGGAAGATGAGCATCTGCGAGTAGGCGTGCACCGTCAGGTAGGCGTGCAGGCGGTGGCGCCGCTCTCGGATGAACGCGGCCACGGCGCGAACCTCGGGCTCTGACTCGGGCCACGTGCCCTGGAAGGTCTGCGAGCAGGGGTCGGCAGACGCGCCGGGGCCTGGTCGGGGTGAGGGGGTGGGGGTGGGGTGGGGGGGGGTGGGGGTGGGGTGGGGGGGTGTGGTGTGTGGGGGGTGAGTCTATGGGTCTCTGTGTGAGTCTATTGGTTCTGCGTGAGTCTATGGGTCTCTTGTGAGTCATGGGTCTCTGTGCGTGAGTAATGGGTCTCTTGTGAGTCTATGGTTCTGTGTGAGTCTATGGGTCTCTGTGTAGTCTCTGGGTCTCTGTGTGAGTCTATGGGTCTGTGAGTCTTGTTTTGTGAGTCTATGGGTCTCTGTGTGAGTCTATGGGTCTCTGTGTGAGTCTATGGGTCTCTGTGCTGAGTCTATGGGTCTCTGTGGAGTCTATGGGTCTCTGTGTGAGTCTATGGGTCTCTGTGTGATTATGTCTCTCCGGAGTCTATGCTCTGTGTGAGTCTATGGGTCTCTGTGTGAGTCTATGGGTCTCTGTGTGAGTCTATGGGTCTCTGTGTGAGTCTATGGGTCTCTGTGCGAGTCTATGGGTCTCTGTGTGAGTCTATGGGTCTCTGTGTGAGTCTATGGGTCTTACTGAGAGTATGCGGGTTTCTATGCTAGAATTGCATTGTGCATAGGAATCTAATGACACTGCTGCTGCTAGTTCTGCTGCTACTGGTTGTGCTGCTAGTGGTGGTTGTGTTGCTGGTTGTGCTGCTAGTGGTGGTTGTGCTGCTGGTGGTGGTTGTGCTGCTGGTTGTGCTGCTGGTTGTGCTGCTAGTGGTGGTTGTGCTGCTGGTTGTGCTGCTAGTGGTGGTTGTGCTGCTGGTTGTGGTTGTGCTGCTACTGGTTGTGCTGCTAGTGGTGGTTGTGCTGCTAGTGGTGGTTGTGCTGCTGGTTGTGCTGCTAGTGGTGGTTGTGCTACTGGTTGTGCTGCTAGTGGTGGTTGTGCTGCTGGTTGTGCTGCTAGTGGTGGTTGTGCTACTGGTTGTGCTGCTAGTGGTGGTTGTGCTGCTAGTGGTGGTTGTGCTACTGGTTGTGGTTGTGCTGCTACTGGTTGTGCTGCTAGTGTGGTTGTGCTGCTAGTGGTGGTTGTGCTGCTGGTTGTGGTTGTGCTGCTACTGGTTGTGCTGCTAGTGGTGGTTGTGCTGCTAGTGGTGGTTGTGCTACTGGTTGTGCTGCTAGTGGTGGTTGTGCTGCTAGTGGTGGTTGTGCTGCTGGTTGTGCTGCTAGTGGTGGTTGTGCTGCTACTAGTTGTGCTGCTAGTGGTGGTTGTGCTGCTAGTGGTGGTTGTGCTGCTGGTGGTGGTTGTGCTGCTGGTTGTGCTGCTAGTGGTGGTTGTGCTGCTAGTGGTGGTTGTGCTACTAGTTGTGCTGGTGGTGGTGGTTGTGCTGCTAGTGGTGGTTGTGCTACTAGTTGTGCTGGTGGTGGTGGTTGTGCTGCTGGTTGTGCTGCTAGTGGTGGTTGTGCTGCTGGTTGTGCTGCTAGTTGTGCTGATGGTGGTTGTGCTACTAGTTGTGCTGCTGGTTGTGCTGCTGGTTGTGCTGCTGGTTGTGCTGCTGGTGGTTGTGCTACTAGTTGTGCTGCTGGTGGTGGTTGTGCTGCTGGTTGTGCTGCTGGTTGTGCTGCTGGTTGTGCTGCTGGTTGTGCTGGTTGTGCTGCTGGTTGTGCTGCTGGTTGTGCTGCTGGTTGTGCTGCTGGTGGTGGTTGCGCTGCTGGTTGTGCTGCTGGTGGTGGTTGTGCTGCTGGTTGTGCTGCTAGTGGTTGTGCTGCTAGTGGTGGTTGTGCTACTAGTTGTGCTGGTGGTGGTTGTGCTGCTGGTGGTGGTTGTGCTGCTGGTTGTGCTGCTGGTTGTGCTGCTGGTTGTGGTTGTGCTACTAGTTGTGCTGCTGGTGGTGGTTGCGCTGCTAGTTGTGCTGGTGGTGGTTGTGCTGCTGGTTGTGCTGCTCGTGGTGGTTGCGCTGCTGAGTGAGGGTGGGGGCTCCCGGCACGCACCCCCCCAGCTCGCGTTCCAGTTGCGGTTGAGGTCAACTCCGACGCAGGCGCTGTGCACGCTGCGGGCACGGTTCTTGCGCCACAGACGAGACTGCGGGGGGGGGGGCACATGGGGTGGGGGGGGGGGCACGGGGTGGTGGACACATGGGGGTGGGGGCACATGGGGTGGGGGGCACACGGGGGGGCACACGGGGGAGTGGGTGGACATACCGGGGGGTGGGGGCACATGGGGTGGGGGGTACACACGTGGGAGTGGGGGACATACCGGGGGGGTGGGGGGCACACCGGAGGGGGGCACACATGGGATTGGGGGGGGCACACGGGTGGGTAGAGGCACAGCGTGGGGGGGTACACACGTGGGAGTGGGGGGGGGGCACACAGGGGGGTGGGGGGCACACCGGGGGGGCACACAGGGGGGTGGGGGCACATGGGTGGGGGGCACACGGGGGGGGCACACGGGGGTGGGTGGACACATGGGGGTGGGGGCACATGGGGGTGGGGGGCACATGGGGTGGGGGTACACACGTGGGAGTGGGGGGGGCACACGGGGGGTGGGGGCACACCGGGGGGGCACACGTGGGGGGACACATGGGGGGGTGGGGGGCACACGGGAGGGGGAGTGGGGGGCATACAGGGATTATGAAAAACACTCACTAAAGTTGTTATCAGCAGCAATAACCACTGATGGACACGGTGAGTTTCTTAGTCCCTGGGTCTCCATGCGAGTCTGTGGGTCTCTATGTGAGTCTATGGATCTCTGTGTGAGTCTATGGGTCTCTATGTGAGGGATCTCTGTGTGAGTCTATGGGTCTCTATGTGAGTCTATGGATCTCTGTGTGAGTCTATGGGTCTCTGTGTGAGTCTGTGGGTCTCTGTGAGTCTGTGGGTCTCTGTGTGAGTCCGTGGGTCTCTGTGTGAGTCTGTGGGTCTCCATGCGAGTCTGTGGGTCTCTGTGTGAGTCTGTGGGTCTCTGTATGAGTCTGTGGGTCTCTGTGTGAGTCTCTGTGTTAGTCTGTGGGTCTCTGTGTGAGTTTGTGGGTCTCCATGCGAGTCTGTGGGTCTCTGTGTGGGTCTCTGTGTGAGTCTATGGGTTTCTGTGTGAGTCTGTGGATCTCTGTGTGAGTCTGTGGGTCTCTGTGTGAGTCTATGGATCTCTGTGTGAGTCTGTGGGTCTCTGTGTGAGTCTGTGGGTCTCTGTGTGAGTCTGTGGGTCTCTGTGTGAGTCTGTGGGTCTCTATGTGGGTCTGTGGGTCTCTGTGTGAGTCTGTGGGTCTCTGTGTGAGTCTGCGTGTCTCTGTGTGAGTCTGTGGGTCTCACCTTGGTCCAGCTGTAGTGGTAGCCGTCCACGTTGAGCACTGGGAGGACGTAGAAGTCAAAATGTTTGAGCAGCTCCATCATGGAGCGATCGAGACGGTTCACCGCCTGGGAGACACGGCACAAGTAGCCACCTCACCAGGTGAGCGGGTGGGTGGGTGGGTGAGGAGGTGGGTGGGTGGGTGTGTGGGTG
>MU249612.1:10446655-10482813 GCA_018977245.1 Lethenteron camtschaticum | reverse complement strand
TGTGGTGGGTGGGTGAGGGTGGGGGTGAGGGGGTGGGTGGTTGAGTGGGGGTGAAGGGTGAGGGTGGGTGAGGGGGGTGGGTAGTGGGTGAGGGGTGGGTGGTGGTGAGGTGGGGTGGGTTGGGTGGGTGGGTGGTGGGTGAGTGGGTGGGTGGGGGGTGGGTGTGGGTGAGTGGGTGGGTGGGTGGTGAGTGGGTGGTTGGTGGTGGGTAAGGGTGAAGGGGTGGGTGAGGGGGTGGGTGGTAGGTGGGTGAGGGGGTGGGTGGTGGGTGAGGGTGGGTGGGTGGGTGAGGGTGGGTGGTGAGGTGGGTGGTGGGTGGGTGGGGGATTGGTGGTGGGGTGAGTGGTGAGTGGGTGGTGAGGGGGTGTGGGTGGGTGGGTGAGGGGTGGGTGGTTGAGTGGGTGGGTGAAGGGTGAAGGGGTGGGTGAGGGGTGGGTGGGTAGGTGGGTGAGGGGGTGGGTGGGTGGGTGGGTGGGTGGGGGGTGGGTGGGTGGGTGGTGTGAGTGGGTGGGTGAAGGGGTGATGGGGTGGGTGAGGGGGTGGGTGGGTGAGTGGGTGAGTGGGTGGGTGAGGGGGGGGGTGGGTGGGTGAGTGGGTGAGGGGTGGGTGGGTGGGGTGGTGAGGGGGTGGGTGGTTGAGTGGGTGGGTGAGGGGTAAGGGGTGGTGAGGGGGTGGGTGGGTGGGTGGGTGGTGAGGGGGTGGGTGGTGGTGGGTGGGTGGGTGAGGGGTGGGTGGGTGGGTGGGTGAGTGGGTGGGTGAGGGGTGGGTGGGTGAGGGGGTGGGTGGGTGGGTGGGTGAGGGGGTGGGTGGGTGGGTGAGGGGGGTNTGGTGGTTGGTGGGTGGGGTGGGTGGGTGAGGGGTGGGTGGTTGGGTGGGTGGGTGGGTGAGGGGGGTGGGGGGGTGGGTGGGTGAGGGGGGGGTGGGGTGGGTGGGTGGGTGGGTGAGTGGGTGGGTGGGTGGGTGAGGGTGTGGGTGGTGGGTGGGTGGGTGAAGGGGTGGGTGGGTGTGCGGGGTGCGTGGGTGGTTGGGTGGGTGGATGGTTTTGAGGGAGTGGGTGGGTTAGTGGGTGGGTCGATGTGTGAGTGGGTGAGTGAGTGGGTCAGCGGGTTAGTGGGTGGTTGGGTGGGTGAGTGGGTGATTGGGCGAGCGAGCGGGCGGACGAGCGGGCGAGCGAGTGGGCGAGTGGTTGAGCGAGCGAGCGGGCGAGCGGGCGCGTACGTGCTGCACGAAGTACTGGCAGAACGCGGGAGCGATCCACTCCCTGGCGTGGATGCCGCAGTCGATCCACACCGCGGGCTTGGGCACGGGGCTTCGCACCCCCACCTGGCGCCCCGGGTGGGGGAGGGGAGGGGCGCGGGGGAGAGGGGGCGGGGCACACGGAGAGATGTGAGTACGTGTGTGGGTATGGTTGAACTTCTTTCGCACCGTACGTAGCTAACCGTGATCATCGGAGGTGCTCGGATGGACATCAGCGCTGAGCACACACTCGCACAAAATCACTCAACATCGTCAGCCACACTCCCGAATTCTCTCCACTGCCAATCCTTCTCTCTAAGCGCAGGGCAGTGTTCGACCACCTTCAACATCAAAGCCTTTCGGGGGTTTCGGTGCTAAGGGGCCGTCCATAAATGACGTCACGCACCTAGAGGGGCGGTGGGGTCAGACAATTGTGACGATGTGTGACGAGGGTGGGGGGGGGAGTTTGAGAAATGTGACGTCACATCAAAATGCGCAACTTTTAAATCAATATAGACAACACGTTCTACTTATTCTTTGGTTCTTTCGGTAAAGTCACGTATAAAGAAAAAATAATAAATTAAATAATAACATACGACGTTTCGATTGCAACACAAGCAATCATCATCAGGTATAATGAAATAGCGACATAAAATCTAATAAAAAAATTATAGACAGACATATAAGCAGACAGATATCACCAAGATACACACAGCGGGCAACACAGGTACAGGGAGGGGTGATCGTCTCTGTGGGGTGGCCTTAAATAGACAGAGGGGGCGGAGGCAGCGAGAGGGAGGGGTTAGAGACAACATTTACATGTCAATGAGTGCAACAAAAAGGAGTGAGCAGACTTAGGGGAGAAAGAGACACACTAAAATTAAATAACCTAGCAAAGTATCGAAATGTTATGTAAAACGACACAGAAAGTCGGTCAACACACAATTAACGCATAGCCTGGTCGATTACGTATTTCAAACATTGCTAAGTTAGAATTTAAGTGTGAAAATTTCAAAGAAAGACAAAACATAAAAACAAGAGAAACGGAGACAAAGCAGAACCTAAGAACGACAAAAAACGAGTGTAGACAGAAAAAATTACACTAAATAAACAGGCAGAGAGAGAATAATACAACATCAGAGTGCAGCGCCACATTAAATACGCACTACAATGACAATAGTTTCAAGCGATTTGAAGCATTTTTTATTTCCAAAATGGAAACGTGGTTTTGGGGGGGGGGCAGAGCTTTGTGACGTCATATTTGAGGGGGGGGGGTCTGACTTTTTGTGACGCCGTGTGACGAAGGGGGGGGGGGGGTCAAAAATCGTCCAAAATCGCGTGACGTCATTTATAGACGGCCCCTAAGCCGACCGAATTCGCAAATCGGCGACCGGTTTCATCGTACTTGACTCACTGGCCGATTTGAATGTTCGGCTGGCAGATCGATCAACTGAATAATTGACGCGTGGATTGGCTGATGGACTAATTGACCCGACTGACGTATTGATTGACTAAATGCCTAATTTACTGATTCGTGTATTTCATTGTCTGCTGACTACCGATCTCCCCTCATGCAAAACCAGGTGCACTGCACAGAGCCGCGGTGCAGCTGGTGGTGGGGTAGTTGTGGTGGGTGGTGGTTATGGGTGGTGGGTGGTGGTGGTTGTGGTGGGTGCTGGGTGGTTGTGGTGGTGCTGGGTGGTTGTGGTTGTGGTGCTGGGTGCTGGGTGGTTGTGGTGGTGCTGGGTGGTTGTGGTGGTGGTGGTGGCACTGGGTGGTGGTGGTGGTGGTGCTGGGTGGTTGTGGTGGGTGGTTTTTTCAAGTTCAAGTTCATTTATTAGGTATAGCCCTGTGAGCCATTCAGCTCTTGAATCGGGTGCAACCGCAACAAACAAAAAACAAAACATGAACAAAAAAACATCTTAAAGTGAATATGTGACTAAGTGCAAACAGAAAATCCAAGAAAAGACAGCAAAAAATATTGCAGAAAAAACACCGTACACCAACGCTGTGTGCAAAAATCCCAGTGGGATGCAAGTCAAACAACAACAACAACCACAAGACAACTTAGATTAAGGCCATCAGTCTAACTCTGTACTACAACAACACAAACATGGCTAAACCAATACACTTTTCGAAATCACCAAAATAAAGCCATGAAGGCAATGAAAAAGCAATCATAGGAACTGACGGAATTTTCACAATAAATGGCATAAACAACATGTACTACCAAAACCCTGCAGCCATAGCTGGCTGCATGAGTCACTCCACAACAGCAGGAGCATCAATCGGAGTATTGTAATTTTTCAATGCACCTTTAAGATCAGCACACTAAATCAAAACACAGGTCATACTTTGTAGCGATCATCCGGAGCGAAACATTTTATTTTAGGTCACTGAATAGCACTGGCAGCTAGGGGTGTACAACTCCTCTAAAGCAGTTTTGAGTGAAGATCTCATAGGTAGTGACTCAAGTTTCAATTTATTTGCAACAGCATTCCAGACCCTGGGGGCATCAATAGCAAAGGCCCTTCCTCCAGTATATGTACGGCAATAGGGAATATTAAGCTGGTAAATGAGTGTAGACCTTAGGTCAAATTTGTTCTTTGAAACAGAGACGAGATCCAGCAGGTAATCTGCAGATTTTTTTGCAAGTACATCATGAATAAATAAGATCTGGTGCACAAGCCGTCGAACATTCAGAGATGTTAAGTTTGACCCAATGTAGAGATCACAGTGGTGAGTCCTATATGGGCAGTTCAATGCAAATCTTAAGGCCGAGTGATACATTGAGTCAAGCTTCTTCAGTACAGTACTTGGGGCTGATTTATACACAATGTCACAGTAATCAAGTAGAGGCAGTACGGTAGCTTTAATCAATTCCAAACGGAACATAGGAGGAAGCAGTGCTTGTGTCGATATAGAAAACCAATTTTAATTTTTGTCTTTTTCCCAATATAATCAATGTGATCTTCAAAATTCAGTTTTGAATCCAGGATGACCCCAAGATACTTATAGATCTTGACTTGCTCTATTTGATCATTATTTAAGGTATGCAATTGGGGAAAAATAACTTCCCGCTTTAGTCCTGGTGAGAAGCATAGCACCTTGGTTTTGGCAGGATTTAGGACTAGTTTAAGAGCAACTAGCTGATGTTGTAGTTTGTTGAAATCACTCTGGAGCTTAGCAATCACGTCATCCGGAGAGCGGCCAGCAGTAATTAGTACCGTGTCATCTGCAAAAAGATTTACCCTGGAATAATCCAGTTCAGTGC
Organism: Lethenteron camtschaticum; assembly: GCA_018977245.1. NCBI lineage: Eukaryota > Metazoa > Chordata > Hyperoartia > Petromyzontiformes > Petromyzontidae > Lethenteron > Lethenteron camtschaticum. The sequence continues at coordinate 10,478,303 of MU249612.1, read as the reverse complement.
CCAAGTCATTTACATAAAGAGAAAACAAGAGGGGGCCGAGAATGGAACCCTGTGGAACCCCTTTTGTTATCTTAACACTGTTTGACCTCCAACCATCTGTGAATACAGTTTGGGTGCGAGAAAAGAGGTAATTTTTTAACCATTTTACTGTGTTTTCGGAAAAACCGAGGCAACTTATTTTACTAAGCAGGATGTTGTGGTCTACTGTATCAAAAGCTTTGGACAAGTCAAGAAAAAGACAGGCGCAGTACTGCTTATTATCAAGGCTACTGTAAATGTGATTCAGAGAGTCTAATGCAGCAGATGTGGTGCTGTATTTTTTTCGGAACCCAGATTGTTTTAGATGTAATAGATTGTTGGCGGACAGGAAACTGTTAATTTGGTAGGTCAATAATTTTTCAAAAATTTTCATCAACGGGGACAAAATTGAGATAGGTCGGTAGTTATTTGGATCATCTTTAGGGCCCCCTTTGTGAAGTGGACGAACATAGGAATGTTTCCATTCTAGAGGAACTGATGCTTCTTTGATGGACAGGTTGAAAATATGGGCTATAGGTTTGTATATTAGGTGACCAACAGTTAGTAGAGCAAAGACGGGAATACTATCTGCTCCGGTAGAGGAGGACCCTTTGAGGTAGGACAGTTGTTTCAGAACATTACTTTCGTGGATTGGCTGAAAACTAAATTCGCTTAATGTTTGGACAGGAGTGTAGGAATTTGCATGAGCAGGGGTGACTCCCAATACATTATCAAATAGGGTACCAGCTTCAGAAAAATGAAGGTTAAAATTGTCAACTATTTTTTGGGGATCTGAAAAATATTCCCCATTTCGGTTAAGCTGAACGGGCAGATGATCTGTTTTGGATGCCTTTTCGATACATTTGATTGTTTTCCAGAAAATCCTGGCATTTCCATGAGATTCAAGGAGAGTGGAAGAGAAGTAGTTATTTTTGCATGCCGTATTTTTTTGACGCATCTATTCCTTAAAATCCTGTATTCTAGCCAGTCATTGACCAAATTACTTTTCTGAGCACATGCCCAAGCCTTGTCCCTAGTTTTCATGAGCTTTGTAATCACAGGATCAAACCATGGTGGACGGTTGCCTTTAGTTTTAAATTTAACCAACGGAGCATGTTTGTTAAGAATTTGGAGAAACGTGTACCTGAAGGTCTCCCAAGCCGTAGTCAGGTTTGGAATATCACAGACTTTGTCAATATCCGAGTGAAGCACATCATTAGTAAATGCCTGAGTGCTGAAGTGTCTCATGGAGTGCTTCTCAACCAATTTAGGGGGGGCTTTGGGTCTGGCTGATGATCTCACCCCAAAAATGAAGGAGTGATCACTAAGGTTATTACCTAGAACACCAGTCAGTGCGAAATTGTGAGGGGCATTTGTCAATAGGACGTCAAGCAGAGATGACTGTCCCGGATTTTTTAGGTTGGGTCTTGTGGGGACATTTATTAATTGAAACAGGTTAAATTCATCTGCAAAATTTGTGGCCACGGCCGGCGGGTTTAGCCAATTCCAATTTAGATCACCCACTAAAACTATTTCACCTTTAGGGAGGCCCCCAAGAAGCTCTCTCAGTGCAGATGCAGCTTCAACATCCTTCCCACTAGGCGGTCTATAGCAGCACACTACCAATATGTGTTGATTATTAGGGAGAGTTATTCTGAGAGCCAGACCTTCAAAGCAACATTTTTTAAACAAGGAGTGAGCTGGTGAACATGCAATAGTATTACGAACATAGATGGCAATTCCACCTCCTTAGATCCTCGGTCAAGCCGAAAAAGATTGTAGTTGTCAATCGTAATCTGCAAGTCATTGACGGCAGGAGTGAGAAATGTTTCTGTTAGGCAAAATATGTCCGGGTCAAGATTTGCTACTTCTAGTTTTAGTTGACTTAATTTAATCAAAAGCCCTCTGATGTTGACATGTAGAACACCAACACCTTTTCTGCCAGAAAAATCTACAGAATTATATGAGTTCTTTACATTTGGTCCAGGATGAAGCTCAATACCACCCAGAAATAAGAAAAGTAGAATTAATAGTTTGCACAGGTATTTTCTGTGAAAGGATGAAGAGCGACGAACCTTGGACGAATAGCAGCAGCTCGCAGATGGTGTTATTTTTAAGAGCAGAATGAAGTTTGGAAGGAGTGCTGGTGAAGTAATGGACAAAGATAGGGTTTAAAAGGATATAATGATGGAGTGTAGAAGTGTCTATAAGTTGTTTCATTAGCAGGTGTAGTTGCAAATTTAGCAATAAGTATTGACGCGAAGTAACGCGGGTAGCCATTTGTAGAGTTGAGTGTGGCACTAGATATGGCCGGGAGGGACAGTAGTAAGATACACAGCAGGTGAATTGACATCTTTAAAACACTAAATTTAAACACACACACAGCTCACTCACACGCAGCTCACCCTCACCCACTCTCACGCACAGCCCACACCCATGCAGCACAACGCACACGTGGCCGCACACGCCGCCGCCATCTTGCTGCTGTTGTTGTTGCAGCTGCTGTTGTTGTTGCAGCTGCTGTTGTTGCTGCAGCTGCTGCTGCTGTTGTTGTTGCAGCTGCTGCTGTTGCTGCTGCAGCTGCTGCTGTTGTTGCTGCAGCTGCTGCTGTTGTTGCTGCAGCTGCTGCTGTTGTTGCTGCAGCTGCTGTTGTTGCTGCTGCTGCTGCTGTTGTTGCTGCTGCTGCTGTTCTGCAGCTGCTGCTGTTGTTGCTGCTGCTGCTGTTGCTGCAGCTGCTGCTGTTGCTGCAGCTGCTGCTGTTGCTGCTGCAGCTGCTGCTGTTGCTGCAGCTGCTGATGTTGCTGCAGCTGCTGCTGTTGCTGCTGCAGCTGCTGCTGTTGTTGCTGCAGCTGCTGTTGTTGTGGTGGTGGTACTGTGGTTGTAGTGCTGGTGTTGTGCTGGTGCTGGTGTTGTAGTGGGTGGTGGTGCTGGTGTTGTGCTGGTGGTGGTGGTGGCACTGGTGGTGGTGGTGGTGCTGTGGTTGTGGTGGTGCTGGGTGGGGTGGTGGTGCCACACCTTGATATAGAGACGGTTCTCTGGAGACTCGATCTGCTTGTAGGAGACCCAGCTGGAGTAGTGCTTCGAAACCTCCTCCCCAGCGGTAGATCTACACACACACCACACAGACAAAAATCCCCGTATAGCCTTAACACTCTGTTGGGGCAAGTGCTGTTCGCCAGTAGGCCGGCACGGACCACGAGGTGGTGGGTGGCCAGCACCACGCCCGGCCGCCTTTGTCTCCCCAGTGTTTATACACCGCACTAGGTACTCATTTCAGGCAGAGTCGACCTAGGCGAGGCCCAGGACCGGTTCTGATAATCGTCACTGGTGTTTGCCGTGAACGGGAATCGAACCCGGGAGCCAGGTGGTGAGAGTGCCGATGTGAGGGTCACGTGGTGAAGGTGACGAGGTGGGGTGACGAGGTGGGGTCACGTGGTGAGGGTCACGAGTGGGGTCACGTGGTGGGGGTCACGTGGTGGGGTCACGAGGTGGGGTGACGAGGTGGGGTCACGTGGTGGGGGTCACGTGGTGATGGTCACGTGGCGGGGGTGACGAGGTGGGGTCACGTGGTGGGGTGACGAGGGGGGTCACGTGGTGGGGGTGACGAGTGGGGTCACGTGGTGGGGCGCCACCTCCTCAAGGGGGTGGTAGGTGTCGTAGTAGGAGACTTTGCCGCGCGCCCGTTGGCTCATGTCCGAGCTGCGCGTTGCCTCGTCACCTCCTCCTGCACGTCGCTACCGTCACATGCNCCCCACCATCGCCACCATCGTCACCATCGTCATCACCATCGTCACCATCGTCATCACCATCGTCACCGTCACACCACCGTCACCATCGTCATCACCATCATCATCGTCATCACCATCGTCACCATCGTCATCACCATCGTCATCACACTGGGACACCGCCACCATCGCCACCATCGTCACATCGTCATCACCATCGTCACCATCGTCATCACCATCGTCACCGTCACACTGGGACACCGTCACCATCGTCATCACCATCATCATCGTCATCACCATCGTCACCATCGTCATCACCATCGTCACCGTCACACTGGGACACCGCCACCATCGCCACCATCGTCACCATCGTCATCACCATCGTCACCATCGTCATCACCATCGTCACCGTCACACTGGGACACCGTCACCATCGTCATCACCATCATCATCGTCATCATCATCACCATCGTCATCATCGCCACCATCGTCATCATCATCGCCATCGTCACCATCTTCACCATCATCGTCATCATCATCGTTATCGTCATCGTCACCATCGTCATCCGCATTGCCATCGTCACCATCATCAGCATCATCATGTTGATCGCCATCACTCTCAGACACTCTCATCATCACTCTCATCATCATCACTATCAGCATCAACAGCACAATCACCATCCTGACTCATCATCACCATCAGCATCAACAGCACAATCACCATCCTGACTCATCATCATCATCAGCATCAACAGCACAATCACCATCCTGACTCATCATCAGCATCAGCATCAACAGCACAATCACCATCCTGACTCATCATCAGCATCAACAGCACAATCACCATCCTGTCATCATCAGCATCAGCATCAACAGCACAATCACCATCCTGACTCATCATCAGCATCAACAGCACAATCACCATCCTGTCATCATCAGCATCAGCATCAACAGCACAATCACCATCCTGGCATCATCATCATCACCATCAGCATCAACAGCACAATCACCATCCTGACTCATCATCATCAGCATCACCATCAGCATCAACAGCACAATCACCATCCTGACTCATCATCATCATCACCATCAGCATCAACAGCACAATCACCATCCTGACTCATCATCACCATCAGCATCAACAGCACAATCACCATCCTGACTCATCATCATCACCATCAGCATCAACAGCACAATCACCATCCTGACTCATCATCATCACCATCAGCATCAACAGCACAATCACCATCCTGACTCATCATCATCACCATCAGCATCAACAGCACAATCACCATCCTGACTCATCATCATCATCACCATCAATAGCACAATCACCATCCTGAAATCATCATCATCACCATCAGCATCAACAGCACAATCATCATCCTGACTCACCATCATCATCACCATCAACATCAACAGCACAATCACCATCCTGACTCATCATCATCACCACCATCAGCATCAACAGCACAATCACCATCCTGTCATCATCATCACCATCAGCATCAACAGCACAATCACCATCCTGACTCATCATCATCATCACCATCAGCATCAACAGCACAATCACCATCCTGTCATTATCATCAGCATCACCATCAGCATCAACAGCACAATCACCATCCTGACATCAGCATCATCACCATCAGCATCAACAGCACAATCATCATCACTCTCATCATCATCAGCATCAACAGCACAATCACCATGCTGGCATCATCATGTGTGTGTGTGCGTGTGTGTCTGCGTGGTGTCTGCGCGTGTGTCTGTATGTGTCTGTGTCTGCGTGTATGTCTGTATGTGTGTTTGTGTCTGCGTGTGTGTGTCTGCGTGTTTGTCTGTATGTGTGTATGTGTGTGTATGTGCGTATGTGTGTCTGCGTGTGTGTCTGTGTGTGTCTGAATGTGTGTGTCTGTGTGTGTCTGTATGTGTGTGTCTGTATGTGTGTGTCTGCGTGTGTTTCTGCGTGTGTCTGTATGTGTGTGTATGTGTGTGTATGTGTGTCTGTGTGTGTTTCCTAATGTGTGTGTGCGTGCGTGTGTGTCTGTATGTGTGTGTCTGTATGTGTGTGTCTGCGTGTGTGTGTCTGCGTGTGTCTGTATGTGTGTGTGTCTGTATGTGTGTGTCTCTGTATGTGTGTGTGTCTCTGTATGTGTGTGTGTGTCTGTCTGCGTGTGTCTGTATGTGTGTGTGTGTCTGTCTGCGTGTGTCTGTATGTGTGTGTGTGTCTGTATGTGTGTGTCTGCGTGTGTGTTTCTGCGTGTGTCTGTATGTGTGTGTATGTGTGTGTATGTGTGTCTGTGTGTGTTTCCTAATGTGTGTGTGCGTGCGTGTGTGTCTGTATGTGTGTGTCTGTATGTGTGTGTCTGCGTGTGTGTGTCTGCGTGTGTCTGTATGTGTGTGTGTGTCTGTATGTGTGTGTCTCTGTATGTGTGTGTGTGTCTCTGTATGTGTGTGTGTCTGTCTGCGTGTGTCTGTATGTGTGTGTGTGTCTGTCTGCGTGTGTCTGTATGTGTGTGTGTGTCTGTATGTGTGTGTCTGCGTGTGTGTTTCTGCGTGTGTCTGTATGTGTGTGTATGTGTGTGTATGTGTGTCTGTGTGTGTTTCCTAATGTGTGTGTGCGTGCGTGTGTGTCTGTATGTGTGTGTCTGTATGTGTGTGTCTGCGTGTGTGTGTCTGCGTGTGTCTGTATGTGTGTGTGTGTCTGTATGTGTGTGTCTCTGTATGTGTGTGTGTGTCTCTGTATGTGTGTGTGTGTGTCTGTCTGTGTGTCTGTGTGTGTGTGTGTATGTGTGTGTTTCTGTATGTGTGCGTGTGTGTATGTGTGTGTGTGTGTGTCTGTATGTGTGCGTGTGTCTGTATGTGTGTGTGTGTCTGTATGTGTGTGTCTGCGTGTCTCTGTATGTGTGTGTCTCTGTATGTGTGTGTGTCTGTCTGCGTGTCTCTGTATGTGTGTGTGTGTCTGTATGTGCGTGTCTGCGCGCGCGCGTGTCACTTGTAGGAGATGGAGCTGTTGACGAGCGATGCCAGCACCACCTCGGCGTGCTCCGCCCCCACCAGACACTGCACCGACGACCCGGGGCCCAGCTGGGCCAGGGACTCGGGGCGCCAGAGGTCAATCTGTGGGGTCACGGGGGTCAGGGTCGAGTCAGATGGGTTCACGGGGCAGGCAGGGTCAGAGTTCGATGCCGAGGTTGGCTCCAATTGCTCTTTCTTTTTGCGCGCTATTTTTAAATCCTTTATATTAAGTTCACTTGCTTGCTTGCTTAGGACCGTGCAAATCTTTCGGTCGTTTTTTAACCCACTTCCCGTGATCCAATCGAGCTGACATTTTCCACACAGACTCGTTGTGCGTGACAATTAATGTTCGTGAAAAATTTTTCAAAAATTTTACACTTTTTAGAACAAAAATATATTTAATTACCAATTGCCTAATGCTGCCATGCAATCATCTGACCCATAGGTGGCAGCCATCTCAAGCCAGAGGACGAGAGGACTCTAGCCGCCAGGCATATAAAGGATTTATAGTGAAAAACTTTTTTTACGGGTTATACTTGTTGTGGTTGTGGTTGTTGTTATTTCGTTGTGTTTCCCTTCTCCCCTGCGGAGTCTCTCACCGCGCGTGCTCCTCGCGACCCACGTGCACGCGCCCAGCTCTCGTCGCGGGGAAACGCAACGAGGCAGTGGCCGTCTGGAACACTCTTCTCCCTCCGACATTGGGAGGCGACGGGAGTTTTGCCGTGCGCTTTTAAATCGACCGCTCTTTGTGCTCGTTGTTGTTGTCCTTCGCCCTGCCGCTTCCGATTAGCGCGGGTTGGCTACGTACGGTGCGAAAGAAGTTCTACATACATACAGACATGCCCCGATTTATCTTCGTTCCATAGCTGTACTTTGTTTCATCGCTTCTGTCTTGTTTGACGACGCACGTCACTCTCACGAAACGAGACGCTCTCTCCTCCTCTCTCCTGGCGAGGACACGGCACTTCTAAAATAAACCACCCTGCTTGAACAAGTGTGGTCTGTGCAGGTGTGCCCTTGACCAGGAGTGCCCTTGACCAGGAGTGCCCTTGACCAGGTGTGCCCTTGACCAGGTGTGCCCTTGACCAGGTGTGACCTTGACCAGGTGTGACCTTGACCAGGTGTAGTCGGTCCAGGTGTGCCCTTGACCAGGTGTGGGTTGTACAGGAATGGCCTTGACAATGTGTGCCTTTAGCCAGGTGTGGGTTCATCTTCTTGGTTCTTTCGGTAAAGTCACGTAGAAGGGAAATAATAAAATAATAAAATAAAACATCAGACGCTGTCTTTCCGACAGACCTGTTCTTCACCTGAGGACGGCTGCTTGCGTTGTGGCNGAAACGTCGTGAGAATTATTTTATTATGTTTTATTTGTATTATTTTATTATTTCCCTTCTACGTGACTTTACCGAAAGAACCAAGAAGATGAATCCCTGCAGTCACGAAAGCTTTAAATCGAAATTCTGGTCTGGGCTGCACAGCTGTGCCCCTGACCAGGTGTAATCAGTCCAGGTGTGTCCCTTCACCAGGTGTGTGTGTTGCCTGTGGCCGGCAAGCGGCTGGGGCAGGTGGGGGGAGGGCGGTGTTCGAACAGAGGCGTGGCAGGTGCCTACCTGGTGGCGCGTGACGAGCGCCGCAAAGACGCCCACGTCCTCCGCCCCGGGCAGGTAGACGGAGATGAGCACGTCGTGAGCGGCCGTGCTGCGTTCACGCGCACGCAGAGTCACGGCGCAAGCCCCCGCCGGTCAGTGGCGGTCAGTCGCTGCGTGCCCGGTGCTCGAGGTCTAACGGCGAGGGCGGTGAGCCGTCGGTGGGGGATCGCGCGGGGTGACCGGCAAATCGTGCTCTGCACGCCCGGTGCCGCCGTTGCCACCTTAGGGGCAATCGCTATGGGTCTCTGTGTGAGTCTGTGGGGCTGTGTGAGTCTGTGGGTCTCTGTGTGAGTCTGTGAGTCTATGTGTGAGTCTGTGGGTCGCTGTGTGAGTCTGTGGGTCTCTGTGTGAGTCTGTGAGTCTCTGGGTCTTTGTGTGAGTCTGTGGTCTCTGTGTGAGTCTGTGGGTCTCTGTGTGAGTCTGTGGGTCTCTATGTGAGTCTATGGGTCTCTGTGTGAGACTGTGGGTCTCTGTGTGAGTCTGTGGGTCGCTGTGTGAGTCTGTGGGTCTCTGTGTGAGTCTGTGGGTCTCTGTGTGTATATGGGTCTCTATGTGAGTCTGTGGGTCTCTGTGTGAGTCTGCGGGTCTCTGTGTGAGTCTGCGGGTCTCTGTGTGTATATGGGTCTCTGTGTGAGTCTGTGGGTCTCTGTGTGAGTCTGCGGGTCTCTGTGTGTATATGGGTCTTTGTGTGAGTCTATGGGTCTCTGTGTGAGTCTGTGGGTCACTGTGTGTATATGGGTCTCTGTGTGAGTCTGTGGGTCTCTGTGTGAGTCTGTGGGTCGCTGTGTGAGTCTATGGGTCTCTGTGTGAGTCTGTGGGTCGCTGTGTGAGTATGTGGGTCTCTGTGTGAGTCTATGGGTCTCTGTGTGAGTCTGTGGGTCTCTGTGTGAGTCTGTGGGTCTCTGTGTGAGTCTATGGGTCTCTGTGTGAGTCTGTGGGTCGCTGTGTGAGTCTATGGGTCTCTGTGTGAGTCTGTGGGTCTCCGTGTGAGTCTACAGCAGGGGATGGGGAACGTCCGGCCCGTGGGCCGTATGAGGCCCACAAAATCATTTGGGTCTGGCCCTGCCAACGCAACTGCTGGCGGGACTCGAAATTCAATAAATCTAGGTGAAAACCTGGAAAAGCAGTTGCGAGTAGCAACATCATCAATACCAGCTAACATCTTCACACGCCTCACTAAAGAGAAGCATTTCCAGCCATCACATTAGGAGCGAGTTAATTAAATGTTTGACCAAATATAACGGCCTAATTTTTAAGTTAATAATGTTGTATGGTCCGCGAATGACGTTATAAATATCCAAATGGCCCTTGGCAGAAAAAAGGTTCCCCACCCGTGGTCTACAGGGTCTCCGTGTGAGTCTATGGGTCTCCACATGAGTCTATGGGTCTCTGTGTGAGTCTATGGGTCTCTGTGTGAGTCTACGGGTCTCCGTGTGAGTCTATGGGTCTCCTTGTGAGTCTATGGGTCTCCTTGTGAGTCTATGGGTCTCCACATGAGTCTATGGGTCTCCTTGTGAGTCTACAGGTCTCCGTGTGAGTCTATGGGTCTCCTTGTGAGTCTACGGGTCTCCGTGTGAGTCTATGGGTCTCCTTGTGAGTCTATGGGTCTCCTTGTGAGTCTATGGGTCTCCACATTAGTCTATGGGTCTCCTTGTGAGTCTACAGGTCTCCGTGTGAGTTTATGGGTCTCCACATGAGTCTGTGGGTATCCATAGAGACCCAGAGACTCATGTGGAGACCCATAGAATAACAATGGTCCGCCTAGACTCACCTAGAGACCCATAGACTCACACGGAGACCCACATAGGCCCACAGTCTCTCTAGCCCCGTGCTATATCCAACCGCGTGGCGTTGCGCCGTTGCGTAACGAGGCCCCACCGCCACTGATGTGCGCCGTGCGGGGAGGGGCTGCAGCAGAGACCCCCCCCACCCCACCGTGTCACCCCTACGCCGCGCACGCCCCGACTTACGAGTTCGACTCCACGCAGCTGAGCGGCAGCACGAGGAGGAGGAGGAGGTGCGGCCACACGTCTGCCCTGGTAGCCATGGCGTGAGTCTCCGTGTCCGTGTGGCTCCCCGCTGGGTTCCGGCTCTGAGTCCTGGACTGGAGCCTGGATCTCGGTGGGCAGGCGCAGGGCAGAGCCGTGCGATTCGCTCCCCTCGCAAACGTTAATCATTAAGCTGCCCCGCAGAGCACGCGGACTCGTTCCCTGAATCCACACATTGTGCGCAGGGTTAGTTCTGTGTGTGTCAATCCGAGTATGGGGGGTGGTGGTTAGGGCACTGAGCTAAGAATCCCGGTCCACCCGAGTTTGATTCCCGCTCACGGCCAACATTAGTGGTGTTCATCTGAACCGGGTCCTGGGTGTTGAACTCGGGACGCGTAGCTAACGAGAGAGGGCCTGTGCCTCGACACATTCGGGGCCGTGATTCCCAATGATTTGCTCGGTGAGACTCTAAACGTCACGGCTGGTCCAGAGGTCTTCTTTGGCGTTGGACCAATGCTGCTGCTAAGATGCACTCCCAGAAAGTCGTGTGGATGACGGAATGTGTAAAAAAAACAACGACTTGCATTGTTTCTAGATTTGAAGGTTTCGTGACTGCAAGGATTCATACTCTTAGGTTTTTCGGTAAAGTCACGTAGGTAAAAAAATACATAATATAATTGGAAAAATAATAGAAATAAAATAATAAATTACGACGTTTCGGAGGCAACACAAGTCTCCGTCATCAGGTGGGACCGTCACAGCCAGATCATCACTTGATACAGTAAATTTAGCTGTGACGGTCCCACCTGATGACGGGGACTTGTGTTGCCTCCGAAACGTCGTGATTTATTATTTTACTTCTATCATTTTTGAAATATTATTTATGAATTATTTTTTAACTCCTTGCATGTTGAACGTGGAGGGGATATACGCGTGAACGATTCGAATTGTTCGCTCGGTCACGCTGGCGTTCATATTCTGTTTGCTGAACAAAGTTCGTGGCTATTCTGGGTCTCCCCTAGGTGGGCTCGGCATCAAATGAGTGAGTACCGGTTTTGCGCTGTGTTAAACCTCTGCCCTGTGGAGACAAAATGCGGCCGGGCGCAGTGCTTGACCACGCCACACAGGGAGAGTCACAGGGAGACACAGGGGGGTGGCATAGGGGGCACAGGGAGATACGGGGGGCACAGGGACACACGGGGGGGCACGGGGGCACGAGGGGGGCACGGAGGGACACGGTGGGGGTACAGAGGGACGCGGGGGCACGGGGAGACACAGGGCGGACATAGGCAGGACACGGGGGAAGGGATTTGGGGGGGGGGGTGGTCTTGGTGGTCTCCCTCTCGGTGGGGAGAGGAATGCGCGTTGTGTTTGCAGACAGATAGGGCCCAGCGGAGCTTGGTTTGGAGTGGTGGCGGTGGTGGAGGGGGGACGATGATAAACAGGTCAAACTCCATCATCAAAGTCAACACTGAGAGTCCAGACGGAACCCGCTCACTGACCTCCCCCCCTCGCCCCTGTCCTTCCACTCCTCTCCACCAGAACACCAACGCAATGTTTGTGTGTGGGGCTCACAGCGCTTCGCGGGGCGAGGATTCCACCTTTTTTTTTCCACTGGCACATCCAAGCTGCGCCAGCACGGGTTCGTTTTTTTCCACTGTAATATTTGTCGTGCCGCGCCGAGCTGAGACCCAGCCGTGTTATGCTGGCCTCACGGTTGTTGTTGTTGTTTTTTATATTAAAATATTTCACCTGCGAAATGCCTTCAGATTAAATAATGGTGTCCAGTGTAAGACGTCTCAATCTGACCGGCGGCCCAGTAGAGGCAGGTTCGGCCTAATGATGAGTGAATTGAGTGCCAATGTCAGCCGGCAACGAAGCGACCAAGAGCATCGCCACGACTTGACGTTGTCAGTTGTCACGTGTAAGCCATCAGCATGAACGGCTCGGCTCGTGCAGTGGAAAAGCAAGCCGTGCCACTTTGACCCGTGCCATTCTCGCTCGGCACAGCTCGGATGTGTGTGCCAGTGGAAATTTTTTTATCCCTGGCTACGCTCGCCATTGCTGGAGTCCGTTTCCATTGTTGTTGGTTATCGATGTGGCAAACTTACAGCTTTGGGAGTAAACAAACCGAGCCCATCAGGAGTCCTTGTGCAATGGGCTAACCGCTGTGCCACCCACACGAGCCAAAGGCAAAGATCCCCGTGTAGCCTTGGACTGTGTTGGGGGCAAGTGCTGTTTGTGACGTTTAAAAACGGAGTAGTGTGCTTTCGCGACTAATATAATCCATGAAAGGGTTTTTTTGGGGGGGTTAGATCGCGTACATATATACATGTGTCGTTAAACTCGCCACTACCCGGCGACAGCCACTCAGTAAGGTTTGTCATATTATATGCGTCTTACGGTAAAGTCACGTAGATAGGTTCAAAGAAAATAACAAAAAAAACTAGGATGTTTCGATGGCAACACAAGCGTTCTTCCTGACGACGAACGTTTGTGTTGCCATCGAAACGTCGTAGTTTTTTGTTATTTTCTTTGAAGCTATCCACGTGGCTTTACCGAAAGACCCAAGAATATGAATTCCTGCAGTCACGAAAGCTTCAAGTCAACATTTAAGGGTTGTCACGTGAACAAGACGTGCTAATTAATGACGAGTACAGCCCAAACCGGGTGTGTGTTTAAGAGTAAACCCGCTCCGACACTCGAATTGTAAATGCTGTTATACTTCCAATATGAGCCAACTAGTAACGAATTGGCCACGTTTAGTAATAGTTTTTAACCCTTGCAACTGGTATAAAAACTGACACCTTTATACAAAGCATCATGTTTGCAATAACCACAACACAAGCAGTCAAAATGCAAACAAAAATAAACAACTCTGATGATGATAATGATATGCACTGTCCTTGAAGTTGATTGGTTCACACCCGAGACAGCTTTTCTTAGAGCCTAGTCTCCATTGGTGTTGGACCAGATGACGCCGAAAGGGTAAAAACTTAAAGCCAGGGGACCATAGTGTATGAGAGCTCGGGTGGTGGCGGGTTTAACGACCATTTACAATTTACGCTATCTTACCCAACAACAAAATTACAATATTTTTACTGGCAAATGAGGTTCCATGGTGTAAATGCTTACCCCGAGCTCTCATACTCTGATGGTGCATTGTCTTTGAGTTGTGCGCCTTTTGGCGTCATCTAGTCCAACCCATGGAGACTAGGCTCTAAGGAAAGCTGTCTCGGGTGTGGACCAATCAACTTCAAGGAAAGTGCACATTATCAGAGTTATGTTTTTTGTTTGCATTATGACTGCAGGTATTGTGGTTATGCAAACATGACTCCTTGTAAAAAGGTGTCAGTTTTGTTCCAGATAAAAGGGTAAAAAACAATTACTATTTTTTACTGGCAAATGAGGTTACAATGGTGTAAATGCTTAACCCCGACCTCTCATACTCTGATAGTGCGCTGTCTTTGAGTTGTGCGCCTTTTGGCGTCATCTGGTCCAACACCATGTGAGACTAGGCTCTAAGGAAAGCTGTCTCGGGTGTGAACCAATCAACTTCAAGGACAGTGCATACATTATCAGAGTTATGTTTTATGTTTGCATTATGACTGCAGGTATTGTGGTCTATGCAAGCATGACTCCTTGTAAAAATGTGTCAGTTTTGTTGCCAGATAGAAGGGTAAAAAACAATTATCATATGGACAACCTATGAAGGCTGGCACGACGGGCTTGGTGGAGCCAGCACCACACCGGACCACCTTTGTGTTCCCGGCACTGACGTTGACACATCGTTACCAGGCACTCGAAGCTGAGTCGACCGCTGAAGGAGGGAGGAGGGAGAGGGTGCAAAGATGATCGCCACTGTGATTGGTCGAGGCGCGAATCAAACCCGGGTGACATCGGCTGCGATGCGCTCACCACAAAGACGCGCTCGCAAGAACGGAAACAGGTGCTTGATGTTGGCATCAGCCGTATCACTTCCCTCCACCTCCCCATCCACCCTCAACTCTTCCCGCATTTAGACATCGCTACGAGACTCTGCATAAACGTTGGAGAAAGCGGTGTTGTTTTTTGCGGGGTGGTGGGGGAGAGTTTCCTCCCTTAAACTCACCGGGTGACAACTCGCAGGAGGCCAGAGAAGCCGACGCAATTCCTGTGAAATTTATTTCATGGGATGCGACTTGTGTCGGCGTGGAGATCACGGCGCGTTCCGGCTGCCTGGTCGGGTTGACGGGGAGCGTTGCGTCTCGGAAGGTCTCCGGTTTATTTTTCTTGGTTCTTTCGGTAAAGTCACGTAGAAGTGAATTAATAAAATAATAAAAAAATTATTTAATAAAATCATTCTCACGACGTTTCGGCCACAACGCAAGCAGCCGTCCTCAGGTGAAGAACAGGTCTGTCGAGAAGACAGAGTCTGAATCTGTTATCCTAGTGGAGACTCTGTCTCCCGACAGACCTGTTCTTCACCTGAGGACGGCTGCTTGCGTTGTGGCCGAAACGTCGTGAGAATTATTTTATTATGTTTTATTATTTTATTATTTCCATTCTACGTGACTTTACCGAAAGAACCAAGAAGATGAATCCCTGCAGTCACGAAAGCTTTAAATCGAAATTTGGTCTCCGATTTGTCTGCGACAGTGGCGGCCTGATTGTGACAACAACAACAGCAGCAGCAGCCATTCTCCACTAAGTGGCGGCGACGTGGCACCATACAAACATCACCCACCACCAATAACACCACAACCATCACCCACCACCACCGCCACCACCACCACCAATAACACCACAACCATCACCCACCACCACCCACCACCACCGCCACAACCATCACCCACCACCACCCACCACCACCGCCACCACCCACCACCAACACCACCACAACCATCACCCACCACCACCCACCGCTACCACCACCACCAACACCACCACCACAACCATCACCCATCACCACCACCACCACCACCACCACCGCCACTACCCATCACCAACACCACCACACCATCACCCACCACCACCACCACCACCACCAACACAACACCACAACCATCACCCACCACTCACAGCTAAAGATGCCTGCGCAGAGTAAACGTTCACCTGTTAACCATCGCGCGGTACAAATTCTGGGCATCTGTGTACAAAACACAAGCGCTCTACATCTCATCGGAATCCCTGCAGTGTAAATAAATAAATATTCTGACTCTGTACGGAGAACCAGTCCACCGTGACCGCGACACGTCGAGTCGGAGTTGAGCAATTAACTCCGGAAGAACCTGTCGCCCCGACTTCCACAATTCGCGTGTGCGCGCACCTGCCACTCGGTCACGATTGCGTAATGCGTTGTGCCATCGAGCACTGCGGGTTCTCAACCCGGGGGTGGTTGGGGGGGTACGCGGGCCTGGGGGGGGGGGGGTTGGGGGGGGTACGCGTGTCAATGCCCAGGGGGTGGTGACGGATGCGGTGATTTATGAATGTGTGGTATTATTATTCAGACGCTGTCTTTCCGACAGACCTGTTCTTCACCTGAGGACGGCTGCTTGCGTTGTGGCCGAAACGTCGTGAGAATTGTATTTTATTATGTTTTATTATTTTATTATTTCCCTTCTACGTGACTTTACCGAAAGGACAAAGAAGATGAATCCCTGCAGTCACGAAAGCTTTAAATCGAAATTTCATTATTTTATTATGTTTTATTTTTATTATTTTATTATTTCCCTTCTACGTGACTTTACCGAAAGGACCAAGAAGATGAATCCCTGCAGTCACGAAAGCTGTAAATCGAAAATTATTATTATTATTATTGTGGTATATCGCGCGCGTGAGAGTTGATCGTGGAGCTTTGAGTCTGCCTGAGCAGATGACGACAGATACAATGCGCGTTTGGGTCACCGAGAACTATTTAAACAAATACGCGCAAATAACTTGATAAACTCATTGATGGCAAACAATTGTTTCGGTTTTACAAGAGTACATGGCGTGTATCTTCTTGGTTCTTTCGGTAAAGTCACGTAGAAGGGAAATAATAAAATAATAAAAATAAAACATAATAAAATAATTCTCACGACGTTTCGGCCACAACGCAAGCAGCCGTCCTCGGGTGAAGAACAGGTCTGTCGGAAAGACAGCGTCTGAATGAACACCACCATGCTTGGCAGCGTATATTTAAGCTGGTTAGGGGAGGAAGGGCGCCTTGACAAAGAATTTGCATATCAACAGAATAATTTAGCATATTTATGGCAAATGTAGATATGGGATTAGTCACATCTTGTGGAATGCGTAGGAGGGGGGGTCTCAAATATGTTATGCTCGTGTATTATGTAGGACTGGCAGCAACAAACAGAAGAGGTGGGTTAGCAGTAATAAAGGGAAATAATTTTAATAGTGAGGAGCTGCAGCAGCAGACCACCACGTAAAAAACTAAAATATAAACTACATCAATATCATCAATATACTAAATATACTCTCCAATAAGCTGAGCTACTACATGGCGTTGTTTTTTTAAATTCGCCTGCAGCTACTTGGCGAGTTGAGATACACCTCGCAAAAATCCCACAAACGGGTTTGCAATATTGACGTTTCTTCATTCATTCGTGCGTAACGCGCGTTCGTGTATTGCTCGGAACGTGTTGGGAGTAGTGCGAGGGGCGTGTGTGGGTGAGGTTACTCGGCTGCAAGGCCGTAGCTATAATATATATTCAAATATATATTCAAAAAATATATATTCTAAAAATATACAAAAAATGTCCCCCACAATATGTTGCTATAAAATAGATTTCTGTTTATATATGCTTGTGGTTATGGTTGTACTTTATTAATCCCTCATCTCTGCCATTACATACAATGAAACAAGAAAAGGTAAAAAAAAAGAAAAACAGAGCAATGTAGTACAATACACTATTAGACATTATTGTAAAACATAAATCAAACCCCCGAAAAAGAGGGCGGGGGGGGGGGTCCCCACGACATCTCTCGCTCGCCCTTCCGTTGCGGGCCGCGTCTGCGACGTTTCGGGTCCCTGACCCAGCCCAGATCGGCTAGCCCACCCCCCCCCTCGCCTTTCCTTATTCCTCTTTTGTTGCTGGGGGGTTGGGGAGGGGGGCGAGTCGCTGTCGCGTCGACCATATATAGCGTGGAGGGGGTGTCCGTGGAGGCAGACCGGGCTCCGCGTGACGGGACCCAGGGAACGCGACGCCACTCGACTGCCCTGCGATGGACAGGGACCACGGGACAAACAGCGAGACGGTGAGGGATCAGCAGCGCAGCGGAAAAAACAACCCCACCTCCTGCCCCTATTCTAGATTTGAAGCTTTCGTGACTGCAAGGATTCATATTCTCAGGGTTTTTCGGTAAAGTCACGTAGGTAAAAACATTAAAATTAATAAAAGTAAAATAAAATAAAAATCACGACGTTTCGGAGGCAACACAAGCTTCCGTCTTCAGGTGGAACCGTCACAGCCACGACAGCTGTATCAAGTAAATGAGAGATTGCAGGAGCTACCACTCAGTTTATATGAGTGGAGTTTGTGTGTAGGTTGGACCCAACTGAAGACGCTTCGTCGGCTACAGACGTATGGGGGGTGGGGGGCAAATGCGGTGGTCCTCACTCGTGCCGCATGGCACCAAAGGGTACCTGGGTTCAATTCCCGACTCAAGGTGCCTTGGCTGTGTGGAGTTTGAGTTCTAGCCCCTGTTCTGTAGGGTGTGAGAGTGAGTGGAGTTTGTCTGTTCTAGGTCCTGTTCTGTAGGGTGTGAGAGTGAGTGGAGTTTTTTAGTTCTAGCCTCTGTTCTGTAGGGTGTTAGAGTGAGTGGAGTTTGTGTGTTCTAGCCCCTGTGCTGTAGTGAGTGAGAGTGAGTGGAGTTTTTGAGTTCTAGCCTCTGTTCTGTAGGGTGTGAGAGTGAGTGGAGTTTGTGTGTTCTCTACCCCTGTTCTGTAGGGTGTGAGAGTCACTTGATACAGCTATCGTGCTGTGACGGTTCCACCTGAAGACGGAGGCTTGTGTTGCCTCCAAAACGTCGTGATTTTTATTTTATTTTTATTTTACTTATATTAATTTTAAAATTTTACCTACGTGACTTTACCGAAAAAACCTAAGAAGAAGATGAGTGGAGTTTGTGTATTCTAGTTCCTGTTCTGTAGGGTGTGAGTGAGTGGAGTTTGTGTATTCTCTACCCCTGTTCTGTAGGGTGTAAGAGTGAGTGGAGTTTGTGTGTTCTAGCCCTGTTCTGTAGGGTGTGAGTGAGTGGAGTTTGTGTGTTCTAGCCCTGTTCTGTAGGGTGTGAGAGTGAGTGGAGTTTGTGTGTTCTAGCCCTGTTCTGTAGGGTGTGAGTGAGTGGAGTTTGTGTGTTCTCTACCCCTGTTCTGTAGGGTGTGAGAGTGAGTGGAGTTTGTGAATTCTAGTTCCTGTTCTGTAGGGTGTGTGAGTGAGTGGAGTTTGTGTGTTCTCTACCCCTGTTCTGTAGGGTGTGAGAGTGAGTGGAGTTTGTGTGTTCTCTACCCCTGTTCTGTAGGGTGTGAGAGTGAGTGGAGTTTGTGTGTTCTAGCCCTGTTCTGTAGGGTGTGAGAGTGAGTGGAGTTTGTGTGTTCTAGTTCCTGTTCTGTAGGGTGTGAGAGTGAGTGAAGTTTGTGTGTTCTTAGTCCCTGTTCTGTAGGGTGTGAGAGTGAGTGGAGTTTGTGTGTTCTTAGCCCCCTGTTCTGTAGGGTGTGAGAGTGAGTGGAGTTTGTGTGTTCTACCCATGTTCTGTAGGGTGTGAGAGTGAGTGGAGTTTGTGTGTTCTAGCCCTGTTCTGTAGGGTGTGAGAGTGAGTGGAGTTTGTCTGTTCTAGCCCCTGTTCTGTAGGGTGTGAGAGTGAGTGGAGTTTGTGTGTTCTCTACCCCTGTTCTGTAGGGTGTGAGATTGAGTGAGTTTGTGTGTTCTTAGCCCCCTTTCTGTAGGGTGTGAGAGTGAGTGGAGTTTGTGTGTTCTAGTCCCTGTTCTGTAGGGTGGAGAGTGAGTGGAGTTTGTGTTCTAGCCCCTGTCTGTAGGGTGTGAGAGTGAGTGGAGTTTGTGTGTTCTACCCATGTTCTGTAGGGTGTGAGAGTGAGTGGAGTTGTGTGTTCTAGCCCCTGTTCTGTAGGATGTGAGTCACGAAAGTTCTAAAATTAAGATTGAACCACTTCTACGGGGAAGTTTTAAACTTATCTTCTTTTTTTCTCTCTCTCAGACTACTTGTTCTATCTGCCTGTGTCCTCTCTTTGAATGTTCACACTTAAATTCTAACTTAGCATCTTTGAAATACGTAATCAACCAGGCTATGCGTTAATTGTGTGTTGACCGACCCTCTGTGTTGTATTACATTACATTTCGATATTTACTAGGTTATTTAATTTTAGTGTGTCCTCCTGATTTTCAGGCTTGCTTGCCGTGTCATCGCACTTGCAGCAACACGTTTGGTTGTCCACTCATTGATATGCTAATTTTTTCTCTAACCCCCCTCCCTCTCTCTGCGTCCGCCCTCCTCTGTCTATTTAAGGCCACCCCACAGAGACGACCACCCCTCTCTGTTACCTGTGTTGCTCTCTCTATGTATCTTGGTGATATCTGTCTGCTAATATGTCTGTCTATAGTTTTCTGGTTAGATTTTATGTCGCTATTTCATTATACCTGATGATGAATGCTTGTGTTGCAATCGAAACGTCGTATTCTATTATTTAATTTATTATTTTATCTTTAGACGTGACTTAACCGAAAGAAACAAATAATAATGTGAGTGAGTGGAGTTTGTGTGTTCTAGCCCCTGTTCTGTAAGGTGTGAGAGTGAGTGGAGTTTGTGTGTTCTACCCCTGTTCTGTAGGGTGTGAGAGTGAGTGGAGTTTGTGTGTTCTCTACCCCTGTTCTGTAGGGTGTGAGAGTGAGTGGAGTTTGTGTGTTCTCTACCCCTGTTCTGTAGGGTGTGAGAGTGAGTGGAGTTTGTGTGTTCTACCCCTGTTCTGTAGGGTGTGAGAGTGAGTGGAGTTTGTGTGTTCTCTACCCCTGTTCTGTAGGGTGTGAGAGTGAGTGGAGTTTGTGTGTTCTCTACCCCTGTTCTGAGGATGTGAGAGTGAGTGGAGTTTGTGTGTTCTACCCCTGTTCTGTAGAGTGTGAGAGTGAGTGGAGTTTGTGTGTTCTCTACCCTGTTCTGTAGGGTGTGAGAGTGCGTGGAGTTTGTGAGTTCTAGCCCCTGTTCTGTAGGGTGTGAGAGTGAGTGGAGTTTGTGTGTTCTAGCCCCTGTTCTGTAGGGTGTGAGAGTGAGTGGAGTTTGTGTGTTCTCTACCCCTGTTCTGTAGGGTGTGAGAGTGCGTGGAGTTTGTGTGTTCTAGCCCCTGTTCTGTAGGGTGTGAGAGTGAGTGGAGTTTGTGTGTCTAGCCCCTGTTCTGTAGGGTGTGAGAGTGAGTGGAGTTTGTGTGTTCTAGCCCCTGTTCTGTAGGGTGTGAGAGTGAGTGGAGTTTGTGTGTCTAGCCCTGTTCTGTAGGGTGTGAGAGTGAGTGGAGTTTGTGTGTTCTAGCCCCTGTTCTGTAGAGTGTGAGAGTGAGTGGAGTTTGTGTGTTCTAGCCCCTGTTCTGTAGGGTGGGAGAGTGAGTGGAGTTTGTGTGTTCTAGTCCCTGTTCTGTAGGGTGGGAGAGTGAGTGGAGTTTGTGTGTTCTAGCCCCTGTTCTGTAGGGTGTGAGAGTGAGTGGAGTTTGTGTGTTCTACCCTGTTCTGTAGGGTGTGAGAGTGAGTGGAGTTTGTGTGTTCTAGTCCTGTTCTGTAGGATGTGAGAGTGAGTGGAGTTTGTGAGTTCTCTACCCCTGTTCTTAGGGTGTGAGAGTGAGTGGAGTTTGTGAGTTCTCTACCCCTGTTCTGTAGGGTGTGAGAGTGAGTGGAGTTTGTGTGTTCTCTACCCCTGTTCTGTAGGGTGTGAGAGTGAGTGGAGTTTGTGTGTTCTAGCCCTGTTCTGTAGGGTGTGAGAGTGAGTGGAGTTTGTGTGTTCTAGCCCCTCTTCTGTAGGGTGTGAGAGTGAGTGGAGTTTGTGTGTTCTAGCCCCTGTTCTGTAGGGTGTGAGAGTGAGTGGAGTTTGTATTCTCACCCCTTCCCCTTGTTCTGCAGTGTGACAGTATGAGTGTATGGAGTATGTATGTTCGTCCTGCCCACTTATGAATTAATTCACCCACCCGCTCACCCATCCACTTACTCACCCACCCATAAATTAATTCACCCACCCGCTCATCACCACTCACTCAACCACCCCAAAATTAATTCACCTACTCGCTCACCCACCCACTTACAAATGTATCCATTCACTCACACACTCACTCATTAATCACTCACACACTCATCCATTCACTCACTCACTCATCCATTCACTCACTAATTCATTCACTCATCCATTTACTCACTCACTCATCCATTCACTCACTCGTCCATTCACTCACTCATTCACACTCACTCACTCACTCATCCATTCACTCACTCACTCATCATTCACTCACTCGTCCATTCACTCACTCACTCGTCCATTCACTCACTCGTCCATTTGCCAAGCCACTGGGTAGCTCACCCACCCACTCACTAACTCACCCAGTCGCTCAACCCAACCCACCACCATCACCACCACCACCATCATACCACCACCAGCACCATCATCACCAGCACCATCATCACACCATCACGACCATCACCGCCACCATCACTACCACCACCATCATCACCATCATCATCACCAACACCATCATCACCACCACCAGCACCATCATCACCACCATCACTACCATCATCATCATCACCACACCACCATCATCATCACCATCATCATCACTATCATCATCACCACCAAATCATCACCACCATCACCACCACCACCACATCATCACCACCATCACCACCACCACCATCACCACCACCACCACCACCAAGCTTTTACCGAAAGTCCACCCTCCGTGCAACAGCCCGGCAGGAGTCCGCGTGGGACACGACGACGATGACGCCGCCGCTCACTCCCACGACACTCGCCTGGGGATCTCCTGCGCACGGAGAGTGCCGAGGGTCGCTCCACATCCGGCACCGGCTGCTCAGCGTGGTGGACAACGCGCCACGCAGCCAGACGCACCTGCAGTGAGTGACACTCGAATCACGCACACTGACAAAGGCAAAGGTGCCCCGTGTAGCCTCCCGCAGGATGTTGACCGTCCCCGCCGCACCTCCGGTGAGCTCGGTTGGCTACGTGTGGTGCGAAAGAAGTTCAACATACAGACTCACACAGAGACCCACAGACTCATAGAGAGACCCACAGACTCACAGAGAGACCCATAGACTCACACAGAGACTCACTAGACTCACACAGAGACCCGTAGACTCACACAGAGACACATAGACTCACACAGAGACACAGAGACCCGTAGACTCACACAGAGACCCATATACTCACACAGACCGTAGACTCACACAGAGACCCATAGTCTCACACAGAGACCCATAGACTCACGGAGAGACCAATAGACTCACACAGACCCCATAGACTCACACAGAGACCCATAGACTCGCACAGAGACCCATAGACTCACACAGAGACCCATAGACTCACACAGAGACCCGTAGACTCACACAGAGACCCGTAGACTCACAGAGACCCATAGACTCACACAGAGACTCATAGACTCACACAGAGACACATAGACTCACACAGAGACCCATAGACTCACACAGAGACACGTAGACTAACACAGAGACCCGTAGACTCACACAGAGACCCATATACTCACACAGAGACCCGTAGACTCACACAGAGACCCATAGTCTCACACAGAGACCCATAGACTCACACAGAGACCCATAGACTCACACAGAGACCCATAGACTCACACAGAGACCCATATACGCACACAGAGACCCGTAGACTCACACAGAGACCTGTAGACTCACAGAGACCCATAGACTCACACAGAGACCCATATACTCACACAGAGACCCGTAGACTCACACAGAGACCCATAGTCTCACACAGAGACTCACACAGAGACCCATAGACTCACACAGAGACCCATAGACTCACACAGAGACCCATATACTCACACAGAGACCCGTAGACTCACACAGAGACCTGTAGACTCACAGAGACCCATAGACTCACACAGAGACCCAGAGACTCACACAGAGAGACCCATAGACTCACACAGAGACCCATATACTCACACAGAGACCCGTAGACTCACACAGAGACCCGTAAACTCACAGAGACCCATAGACTCACACAGAGACCCATAGACTCACACAGAGACCCACAGACTCACAGAGAGTCCCATAGACTCACACAGAGTCCCATAGACTCACAAAGAGACCCATAGACTCACACAGAGGACCATATACTCACACAGATGCCCATAGACTCAGACAAAGACCCATAGACTCACACAGAGACCCATAGACTCACAAAGAGACCCATAGACTCACACAGAGACCCATAGACTCACACAGAGACCCATAGTCTCACACAGAGACCCATAGACTCCGGAGAGACCAATAGACTCACACAGACACCCATAGACTCACACAGAGACCCATAGACTCGCACAGAGACCCATAGACTCACACAGAGACCCATAGACTCACACAGAGACACTCACACAGAGACCCGTAGACTCACAGAGACCCATAGACTCACACAGAGACCCATAGACTCACACAGAGACTCACACAGAGACCCATAGACTCACACAGAGACACGTAGACTCACACAGAGACCCGTAGACTCACACAGAGACCAATACTCACACAGAGACCCGTAGACTCACACAGAGACCCATAGTCTCACACAGAGACCCATAGACTCACACAAAGACCCACAGACTCAGAGAGAGACCATAGACTCACACATAGACCCATATACTCACACAGAGACCATAGACTCACACAGAGACCCATATACTCACACAGAGACCCATATACTCACACAAAGACCCATAGACTCACAGAGAGACCCATAGACTCACACAGAGACCCATAGACTCACACAGAGACCCGTAGACTCACACAGAGACCCGTAGAATCACAGAGACCCATAGACTCACACCGAGACCCATAGACTCACACAGAGAGACTCATAGACTCACACAGAGACCCATAGACTCACACAGAGACCCATATACTCACACAGAGACCCATAGACTCACACAGAGACCCATATACTCGCAGAAAGACCCATAGACTCACAGAGAGACCCATAGACTCACACAGAGACCCATAAACTCACNGAGACCCATAGACTCACAGAGAGACCCATAGACTCACACAGAGACCCATAGACTCACACAGAGACCCATAGACTCACACAGAGACCCATATTCTCACAGAGAGACCCGTAGACTCACAGAGAGACCCATAGACTCACACAGAGGCCCAAAGACTCACACAGAGACCCATAGACTCACAGAGAGACCCATAGACTCACACAGAGGCCCATAGACTCACACAGAGACCCACAGACTCACAGAGAGACCCATAGACTCACAGAGAGACCCATATACTCACACAGAGACCCGTAGACTCACATAGAGACCCATAGACTCACACAGAGACCCATAGACTCACACAAAGACCCATAGACTCACAGAGAGACCCATATACTCACACAGAGACCGTAGACTCACACAGAGAGCCATAGACTCACACAGAGACCCATAGACTCACACAGAGACCCATAAACTCACACAGAGACCCATATACGCACACAGAGACCCACAGACTCACACAGAGAGCCATAGACTCACACAGAGAGCCATAGACTCACACAGAGACCCATAGACTCAGAGAGCCATAGACTCACCAGCACACAGAGACCCATAGACTCACACAGAGACCCATAAACTCACACAGAGATCCATATTCGCACACAGAGACCCACAGACTCACACAGAGAGCCATAGACTCACACAGAGACCCATAGACTCACACAGAGACCCATATACTCACACAGAGACCCATAGACTCACACAGAGACCATAGACTCACACAGAGACCCATAGACTTACACAGAGAGCCATAGACTCACACAGAGACCCATAGACTCACACAGAGACCCGTAGACTCACAGAGACCCATAGACTCCCACAAGGCCCATAGACTCACACAGAGAGACCCATAGACTCACAGAGAGACCCATAGACTCACAGGGACCCGTAGACTCACACAAAGACCCATAGACTCACACAGAGAGCCATAGACTCACAGAGTGACCCATAGACCCACACAGAGACCCACAGACTCACACAGAGAGCCATAGACTCACAGAGTGACCCATAGACTCACAGAGTGACCCATAGACTCACAGGGACCCGTAGACTCACACAAAGACCCATAGACTCACACAGAGAGCCATAGACTCACAGAGTGACCCATAGACTCACACAGAGACCCATAGACTCACAGAGAGACCCAAGACTCACAGAGAGACCATAACACAGAGACCCACAGACTCACATAGAGACCCACAGACTCACATAAACCCACAGACTCACATAGAGACTCACAGACTCACACAGAGACCCACAGACTCACACAGAGACCCACAGACTCACACAAAGACCCATAGACTCACACAAAGACCCATAGACTCACACAGAGACCCATAGACTCACCACACAGACTCACACAGAGACCCACAGACTCACACAGAGACCCATAGACTCACACAGAGACCCGTAGACTCACAGAGACACATAGACTCACACAGAGACCCATAGACTCACACAGAGATCCATAGACTCACACAGAGACCCATAGACTCACACAGAGACCCGTAGACTCACAGAGACACATAGACTCACACAGAGACCCATAGACTCACACAGAGACCCATAGACTCACACAGAGACCCGTAGACTCACATAGACTCACACAGAGACCCATAGACTCACACAGAGACCCATAGACTCACACAGAGAGCCATAGACTCACACAGAGACCCATAGACTCACACAGACCCACAGACTCAGAGAGACTCATAGACTCACACAGAGAGCCATAGACTCACACAGAGACCCATAGACTCACACAGAGAGCCACAGACTCACACAGAGACCCACAGACTCACACAGAGAGCCATAGACTCACACAGAGACCCACAGACTCAGAGAGACTCATAGACTCACACAGAGAGCCATAGACTCACACAGAGACCCACAGACTCACAGAGAGACCCATAGACTCAGAGAGGGGAGTAGAGAGAGTTACACGATTTGAGGATAAGATAACAACAACAACAGACAGAGTGAGTTCATAGAAAGCGTGTAAAAAGATAGTTTAAAAAAATTATGATAGAATATGGTATTGGCATCAGTATGACATAGCTATACCAAGTTTGCAGTCGATACCACATTGGGAAGTGGGTTAAATTGAGTTACAAGATTACTTTTTAAAGGACAAAACAGACGAAGTGAGTTCAATAAAATCGTGTAATGCCCCCCCCCTCCACCCCTCCTCCCCCTCCACCCCCTCCTCCCCCCCTCCACCCCCTCCTCCCCTCCGCCCCTCCGCCCCGCCCCCCCCCGCCCCTCCCCCCACAGGGACGGGGACCTCGTGCTGATGATCGGCCAAGCGGACACGAGCTCCATGAGCCACGAGAAACTCAGCGCCAAGATGCAGCGACACGCCAAGCAGAGTTTGGTGGGGAGCTGCCTCCTCCTTCACTCCCTCATTCACTCCCTCCTTCACCACTCCCTTGTCAATCACTCCTTCCATCTCTCACTCCCTCTCTCACCGCTCACTCACTCAATCACTCACCCACCCACTCACCCACTCACTCACCCACCCACTCACTCGCTCAATCACTCACTCACCCACCCACCTACCCACTCACTCACTCACCCACCCACCCACTCACCCACCCACCCACCCACTCACCCACCCACTCACCCACTCACTCACCTACCCACTCACCTTCTCACTACTACCTCACACTCACACTCACTCACCCACCCACTCACTCACCCANTCACCCACCCACTCACTCACCCACTCCCCACCCACTCACCCACCCACCCACTCACCCACCACTCACCCACCACTCACCCACTCACCCACCCACTCACCCACCCACTCACCCCTCACCCACTTACCCATCCACTCACCCACTCCCCATCCACTCACCACCCACCCACTCACCCACCCACCCACTCACCCACCCACCCACTCACTCACTCACTCACTCACCCACTCACCCATCCACTCACCCACTCACTCACCCGCTCATCCGCTCACTCACCCACCCACCCACTAACCCACTCACCCGCTCACCCACTCACTCACCTACCCACTCACTCACTCACCACCCACCCACCCACTCACTCGCCTACCACTCACCCACCCACTCACCCACCCACCCACTCACTCACCCACCCACTCACTCAGCCACCCACCCACTCACCCCCTTACTCTCTCGCCCTGCAGCTGATCCACCGTCCTGGCAAGCACCACGACGGGAGAACACAGAATGTGGCCGACCCCAAGGTCCAGAAGTCGAGCCCATCCACGGCTCCCCGGCCACCCTGGAGTTGATCAGCCGTCACAACATCGCCATGCCCGCCGACCTGACGCTCACCAACGATCAGGACGCGGGCTGCTCGGCCAAGGAGACGCGGGACCCCGAGGAGGCGAGACTCGTGGACCGGGAGCGCTCGGACCGCAGGGCCGTGTACCGCCGCCCGGGCGAGCCGGGGTCACGTGGGGGGGAGACGGGGGGTCACGTGGTGGGGGAGACGGTGGGAGACGCGGGGGGGAGACGGGGAGATGGAGCGCAGGTGAGTCGAGCTCAGAGGTCGCAAACGGGTTTTGATTCTTGGTTCTTTACCCTTCTATCTGGCAACAAAACTGACACCTTTTTGCAAGGAGTCATGTTTGCATAGACCGCAATACCTGCAGTCATAATACAAACAAAGAACATAACTCTGATAATGTGCACTGTCCTTGAAGTTGATTGGTCCACACCCGAGACAGCTTTCCTTCGAGCCTAGTCTCATATGGGTTGGACCAGATGACGCCAAAAGGCGCACAACTCAAGGACAATGCACCATCAGAGTATGAGAGCTCGGGGCAAGCATCTACACTATGGGGACCTCATTTGCCAGTAAAAATATGATAATTGGTTCTTTACCCTTCTATCTGGCAACAAAACTGAACCAATCATTATACCCAATACCTGGTCATTACAAAAAAGTAACTTATAATGTGCAGTCCGAATTGTTGTCCACCCGAGACAGCTGTGGCCTTGTGGCCGAAACGTCGTGAGAATTATTTTATGTTTTATTTTATTATTTTATTACTTCCCTTCTACGTGACTTTACCGAAAGAACCAAGAAGATGAATCCCTGCAGTCACGAAAGCTTTAAATCGAAACTACGAACTATTTTTAAATCCTTTATATTAAGTTCACTGCTTGCTTGCTTGCGCGCTTACGACCGTGCAAATCTTTCGGTCGTTTTTTAACCCGCTTCCCGTGATCCAATCGAGCTGACATTTGCACACAGACTCGTTGTGCGTGACAATTTATTTTCGTGAAAATTTTTTTCCAAAATTTTCCACTTTTTAGGAAACTTTTTTTTTCATATTTAATTTAAAACACCAATGTGATCAAAATGAAACTCTTACTCAAGAAAAACAGAAATGAATAATAAAATAAAACCGATGCCACGCATATAAAGGATTTATAGTGAAAAACTTTGTTTTTACGGGTAAATTTTTATTTGTCTACCAGGTAAGGCCCCGACTGAGCGATGCGGCTCTTTAGCCGAAGCGAGCTGGCGATGACCAACGGTAGCTCAGAGGAGCGACATATCCTCATCACGTGGACATGTATAGCAGCCCAATGCTCTAGACGTGCGATGTTAATTCTAAATGTGGAGGGAAAAATTAACCCGTAAAAACAAAGTTTTTCACTATAAATCCTTTATATGCGTGTTCAATGGGCCACAACCCAGCCCACATTGGTCTTTGAAACGGGCGGCTAGAGTCCTCTCGTCCTCTGGCTTGAGATGGCTGCCACCTTATGGGTCAGATGATTGCATGGCACCATTAAGCAATTGGTAATTCATATTTTAAAAAATACCTAAAAAGTGTAAAATTTGGAGAAAAAAATTTCACGAAAATAAATTGTCACGCACAACGAGTCTGTGTGGAAAATGTCAGCTCGATTGGATCACGGGAATTGGGTTAAAAAACGACCGAAAGATTTGCACGGTCGTAAGCGCGCAAGCAAAGCAAGCAAGCAAACTTAATATAAAGGATTTAAAAATACCAGAGGACCCGGTGATACAATCAACTTCCCTTCTACGTGACTTTACCGAAAGAACCAAGAAGATAATTTTATTTTATTTTTGTTTTTCTTTTTTTTGGGGGGTTCAGCAACGAGACGAAGCAGGAGAAGGAGGAGAAGGAGGGGGGCGAGGACCACGTGCCACCGACGGCTGCCGAGCGATGTGCCGAGAGCGTGGAGGGGAGAGCGTCTCACTCGTCCTCTACAGTCGCCCCACGCTCACCTCGCGGTATCTGCCCGGTGTGGCGGAGGGTGGACACGGCGGTGGTGGACACGGCGGTGGTGGAGGGACGTGCTTCACCTGCGGCGCGCTCGGACGCTGCGTGGAGCTCGTGGTGGACGTGGAGCAGAGCCGCCACGAGGAGGTGGTGCTCGCCAGTGAGTTGGGAGGCAGTCGTCGTCGTCGTTATCACCGTCATAGTCATCATCGTCAGCATCGTCAGCATCGTTATCATCGTCAGCATCGTCGTCATCGTCGTCGTCATCACCGTCATCGTCATCATCGTCGTCATCATCACCGTCATCATCATCTTCATAGTCATCATCATCGTCATCATCATCGTCATCGTCGTCATCATTGTCGTCATCAGCAGCAGCATCGTCGTCGTCGTCATCACCGTCATCATCGTTGTCGTCGTCATCATCATCATCGTCATCATCGTCATCGTCATCACCGTCAGTCATCGTCATCGTCGTCATCATCACTGTCACCACAGCAACTCCGAAGAGCACGGTTTGGCTACGTAGGGTGCGAAAGAAGTTCACAAACGTACAACAGCATCCCTTTTCAATAACGACCACCATAACGTCATTCTTCATCATTGTTTTCGTCATCAGCAGCAGTAACAGCATCATCAGCATCAGTAACAACATCATCAGCAGCAGTAACTGCATAATCATGAGCAGCAGCAGTAATATCATCATCGTCACCATCAGCATCATTATCATCAGCAGCAGCAGTAACATCATCATCATCGTCACCATCAGCATCATCAGCAGCAGTAACAGCATCATTCATCATCAGCAGCAGTAACATCATCATCATCATTAGCAGCAGCAGTAACATCATCATCGTCACCATCATCATCAGCAGCAGCTGCAGCAGCACGCTTACCGCGCCGTGATTACAAACAGATTAAGTTGTAGGCAAATCGTTTGATGAAGCTGATTAATGTTGTGTTTATTGTTGTTGTAGTTGTTGTTGTTGTGGCTGTTGTTGTTGTGGTTGTTGTTGTTGTAATCACCAACGACACGTCACAGTACTGGAATTGTAAATGTGCCTGTGGGTTTACTCTCCAACATCACAACCGGTGTGCGCTGTGCTCGTAACGATTTCCCACGTCTTGTGTTACGTGACAAACCTCACTAAAATGATTGTGCCGGGTGGCGGCGGGTTTAACGACACAGTTATATTTACACGATCTAACCCTCCAAAAAAACCATGCATCATTAAACTCGCCACACAGGGTACTACTCATATTTAAGGCTGAGTCGACCTACGCGACACCAGGGCAAGTTCAATTACCACCGACCACGCTTTGTGTTATCCGTGACAAAGCTCACTAATTGGCCGTGTCGGGTGATGGTGGGTTAACGACACGTTGACAAGTTACGCCATCTAACCCAACACACACACACATACAAAAACCTGAATTATTGTAATCTATTTATATTTGTCGCGACTACGTGTTGGACAGCACCGTACGAACTTTATATTTGTACGAACTTTATGTACGAACTTTATATTTGTACAAAGTTCACATTTTTACGAACATTATATTTGGACGAACTTTACGAACGAACTTTATATTTGCACGAATGTTATATTTCTAATGAACTTTACGTACGAACTTTATATTCGTACGAACTTTATATTTGCAACGAACTTTACATTTCTAAGCAACTTTTACGCACGAACTTTTTTTCTTCGTACAAAGTTCACATTCTTACGAAC